>JXCR01144981.1:149914-239378 GCA_002079205.1 Phalaenopsis hybrid cultivar | reverse complement strand
TTTGATCGAGCCTCATCCTCAAGTCTTGTGTTTATCCCTCGGGATAGATACAGGATTTGAGGTACAGTGCTCTTTCATTTTAAAACTATGAAAATTATGGGGTCAGTTTGATTTCATACTTCAACGTCCTTCCGAAGCGAGCGACGGGATTTCGATTCCGGTGACCGACAGCTTCTTACGGGCAACCCCACAAACCAACCTGAAATAACGCCGACAGATGCTTTTCAAAATTTGATTTTCATTTATTAACATTTAAATTTTAAGTCTTAAATTTTAATTTTATTATTATACTTTTGTTGTATCATTCTTTGTTCGTTATAATTTAGGACCAAAGTATGGTCATGTAAATTTGCATCAATCGCACAAAAAGGCAATTTGGCAAATATGTTGAAATCTGAAAGAAACTTTGTTAAACGTTTCTTCTAACATTTAGTACAACCGGATGTATGTTGGAATGTCAAAAAGCAACATGCTGAGTACATCTGAAGTATCATATATCATATCTGCTCTGATCTAGTACAAAAAGTAACAAATATATGTCCCCTCAAGCAAGCTCGTGGTCAAGCTAACCTTCTAAGTTATGCTTCAGGATAAGAGTTCCTTTCGTGTGTACTTAGAGGTACAGTTATTTCACAACTGTTACAGACGTAGTTCTTCAAACCCTAGATCTGGCTAGAATCCATGTAGTACTTTGTTGTTATCAATTCTTCTTAGTGTGACAGATACCCTGTGATGCGGCACTCTTGGGATGCAATGCTTCGCCAAATCTGCTTCATTTCCCTTAAGAATTAGAACTAAAACCACCAGTAGCAGAATCTCTACTGATCCTCTGAACTCTCCAGGTCCAACAATATCAATTTCTCTTCCAAATAAGATGTTTCTCTTGCTCATGAAAGATATTGCACAGAAAGGTCTGACAAAATCATGATGATCTATGTGGGAATGAATGCAGTCCACTTCCTCATAGATGTTGATGATGAAGCTCTTTGAGATGCAATAGTATGCTCCATCTAACCATTTTCTTAATCATTCTCCTCATTGAAGATGATAAAACATCCACCACGTCATATCTCAAGATGCCCGAGGGGTTCCCTAGCCTTTCCTTAACAAACTTATAACAACATTCACACTTAATAGTAATTTTGCCTTTCCCTTGCATCCACTTCTGTGGCTCAGCATATGTCTTCTTCTTTAGTAATCTGGCTCTACCTCTATCTTTGAGATCAAAAACACAGTCCAGAATCTTTATTTCATTGCTTTCTGAGAATACCCTAGTCTGTAGTTCCAATCCTTCTAGAATATTAACAAAATTTCCTTAAATTTTCTAATAATTTTCAAAGTCTTGCTTCCAGACACTACACATCCTTTCTAAATCTGATATAGTAATCCTCTGCAAACATTGGAGTCGCTCTTCTGTCTCACGGTGGCAGCTCTGTAAACTTTGGTATTAATGGCTTAACCTCTGGGTGGTCTGCATTTCTGAACTTCATGCTAGCAGTTGTATATACTTCAAGCATCCCATACCTCTCCAAGTGGAAGAGGCTAAAATTTGAGCATTCTATGAAGGCTCCCGTTGATGGTGTCCTCCTTGGGATTATTGCATTGCACATTAGGCATCTTGTGCAAAGCTCGTCGGGGACCTCTAGCGGTGTAATCTGCACAAAAAACTATGGCTCATCCTTTGTGACCAAAAGACTGGTGAAAGTTTCTCTTAAACATGGATCATAAATTTATTCTTCATTAATCAGAGTGAGTGTCGCATCTACTTCCTTTGCATGTCTTTTCTCCAGACATAGTAGGGCTCTATGTTTGCAACGATTGGCATTTCAGTGTTATGTTCTTCTTAGCGGCGCATCAGGTACTCTTTCTGCAGAAGAATCAACCAAGTCTCTTGTCAGCGCTGGGATCATCGACTGCAAGCAGCTAGTGCCCTCCATCAAGTATTGTATCTTATCTTCTTTATTACGCTCAATTCTGAGTAGTGACGGTAGTCCTTCTGCTTTACAAGGTCTGACAACGCCCATCAGGAGACCCTCATAGTCTATATTTACTCGACTGTAGTCCAAGCCAAAACTCACGATGCTTCCCTGGGCTACCTTTTCTTCATCCAGTGCGAGATTTAAGCTGTCTTTACAAGAAAAAATTAGCTTTTAACCCAGCAATTTCCTGTAGAAGACAAGAAAACATTAGCCCACTGATATTCAAAACAAACAAGAACAATAACAGATCATTATTACATGGATTTTAAATTCACATAGGTGTGTAAGTATTTTATTTTACTTAATTTAGTGAAGTTTCAAATTTAAAAGTGGATGAGATTTGAATGTGCAAAAGTAACATTTTATTTTATAACAAAAATTTCAGACCCAGTCATAGACACAGGCCAAATAAACATCCTCAAAACAATTAACAGTTCCAAAAACGAAATTCACTTTAGGTGATATCAAGTCGTATAATATTTTTTTAGGTATCGTCCATTGATCGACAACATCGGTCTTTCACCCCGGAAGTCCACTAGTTGGTAAGATCCTCCAAAATAGACTTTCTCTACGACAAATAGTCCGTCCCAAGTTGGTTCAAAATTTCCACCTATCATGCTGTGTGCAAGGATAGGCATTCCGAGAAGGAGTACAAGAACACCAACCTTGAACATCCTCAGGCAGATCAACTAGTCTTGATCCTATACCATCCTTGCTTGATAAAGTTCTAAATTTTGTTGTGCTTCCCATCACTTTCTGTTGAGACCTTACAGTTCTGGAAGTCTGAGCTTTCCACTATCTTCTGTTGTAATATGATTGGCTACGACGACTTTGAGAGATGATATTTGGACTTCTAATAGTAGTACAGCCACAGACCCATACACTAATGCATATGGAGTACACTGAGTGGGAGTTCTAAACTTCATCCTGTAAGCTCACAAGGCTTCTAACAATTTCTCATGCCATCCTTTTTTTGTTCTCATCTAATGATTTCTTAAAAATTTGCACAAGCCTCTTATTGAAGGCCTTGGTCAAATCATTTGCTCGGGAATAGTAAATCGTAGAATATCTCCAATCTATCCCATGTTGGTCGATGAAACTATTAATCTTAGTGCTTTTGAAGGCTAACTAATTATTTGAAATCACTCTGTGTGAAACACAGAAATGATAGACAGTCTGACTCTTGAAAATTTGAAGAATGTGCTGCATTGTAACCTCTCGTAACGACACTATCTTGCCCATTTGGAGAATTAATATGTAGCTGCATGAATGAATCTATGTCCTTTTCATGATGGAGGTCTATTGGACCCACTATATTTGTGCCCCAACACTTGAACGACCATGAGGCGACAGTTGGGTGAAGCATATTCAAAGGTTGGTGCAAAATCACTCCTTGCACTTTAGACATATGACACTTTCTGACTGTATCCATGCAATCTATTATCATTGTTGGCATCAGTTTTTGATGTTACGTGTGTGGGATGTCCACGTGGGTAAATCGGGGTAACACTTCATGCATATATGTTTCCTGTAGCTTAAGACATCCGATTGAGACCTTTCGACATGTGTTGAGGGGCACATTGCCTAAGTCATTTTGCTAGACTCTGACTCTCACTTAGATGAAGGTCAGTTAGCATTGAACTTATCAGGTAGTTTCAATTAGGCTAGAAGGTCACATTAGTTGCATCCCATGTGAAATTGGCTCAAATTGGCTTGTTTGCCAATGCGCTTGTCCATACAACTCCGGATGACAAAATGGACCACGTGAATGTGTTCAGAATGTCAATTTCACCTAGGAAGGACATTCATTTTACCACGACATTGCGGGCGGGCTAAAAATATGGGAATTATCATTTTTGTGCCCGATCACCGAAAAAGTGGTTTAGACGACCCCGAATGGCGAGATGACCTGCACCAGTGTGTCTGGAGCATTAATTTTACCTAGGGAGAACCTTTATTTCAAAATGATGACACGTCTAAGCTAATAAACGTAGGATGACGATTATTAAATTAATAATAATAATTTTTATTATTATTACTATGTTATATTTTCCCTTATAAAATCATCGTTTCTGCCTCTCCCTCGAACCTTATCGGCTGCTTTGTGTCCTACAGTTATGTAACCTCCCTTTTTATGAATAGAACCTTACCCGAGCTCCACCGTTGTCTAGGTCACTGGCTGGCCCTTCTTGGCAATGAAAACCAGAACCGACGCTCTCCTCCACGTCGCTAGGGCACCTAGCATGAAGCCTTCTACTCATCTCACCATCAACCACTCGGGTCACCTGCTTTGCGCTCGATACCTGTCATCCAATGCTCCTCGTCGTCAAGCTCCGATGCCAACATCCTCAAGACACAGGCATCCATGATTTGTAGGTCGCACTACCTTTCTCCTCTTTTTCTTCTTGGTCGAAGATCACACCACCTCCCTCCTCGCTGTACAATGTTTCACCGGCCTCGCAGTCAAGCCGTCCTTCCTCCAATGCAGGTGCTGAAATTTGGCCGACCTAAACCCCTTCCTCATCATCTTCCATTCTCGGTCTGAGCTTCCTCCTTCTCGGCCGAGCCTTCACTTTGGCTCCTCTTTCATCGATAAAGCCTCCTATGACTGTGAAACCTCCGACAATAAAGTTCCTGTCGTCACCTCTTTTGTGCGCAAAACTTAGAGCAACGCACTTCATTGTCCCTAGTCAAAGCAGTGAATGCTTACAAGGCGGGGATAGCATTGCGATGCAAGATCCGTCATCCAACCCATCCTCTTGAAGGTACATTTTGGTTAAATTTTCATATGCTAAAATTAGTTATTTTTGGGTACTTTGCATACCTCACTGACTCCCCTCTTGCCCTCACTATCTCTTATTCTCCTTATTTCATGGTTGATTGAGAGATACACTGGAGCACAGACCGGACGTTGATGGCGTGGAGTAAGCAAATAGATTGCATCTACAACCATCACGGTGGCGAGATTTCATAAACTCACAACCATCCCTAGGTTTTAGTGATGTCTAGGTGTGTGGGTTCAATCGCCCACACGGGTACGAGCACTATCATGAGCCGACGTGTTAACGTACCTGGGTGATGGATCAATGATTTACTTAGAGCTAGCCTTTAGTTTCGGACTTCTTATGTGTACCAAACACTCTCCATAAAGTATAGTGTCTCCCTTTTTTTGTGATCCTTAACACAAGTTCTGAAGGGTCAGAGTCCCTCTCTCCCCTTGGAAAAACTGAGAGGTCAGACTTGGCAAAGCAAGAGAAGCCTTGTTGTTGGCTTGCTTTGTAAAGTCTGAAGGAGTTCATGAAATGGGAAAAGCTTTGTAGCAAACCCATTTTGCAGCATCATGGAAACTTTTTCTCTTGGCGATCTAGAGAGAAACTCCCCATATTTCCTCATCAGAGCAAGAGCCGGTGATGTCGCATATCTAAGGGTCTAAACCTTATGTTTCCCTGGTGAGGTCATTAACACAAGACCGATTTGCTAACTATGTATTAGTTTGTTGCATATTACATTTTTGCTTGTTGCTTGTTACATTTCACTTTACTCCGACCGGCCACCCTAGCCCGGAGAGCATCTCACTTTGGTTCGATAGGCTGCTCTGACCCGGTCGACCGATCACTTTGGTTCGACTTACCACTACGATTCGGTCAACCGATTACTTGAATGTTTATTTTTGCATGCTTTCTTGTCTGCATGTTGCATTTTTTATGTGTTAGCTTGCATGATCACTATCATTTTCTTATGTTACATTTTTTCATGTCACTTCCTAACTGGCATACACTCTTTTCAGGCCGCTTTTGTCTTGACATGCACACCTTCATGTCGCTGCCTTACTAGCATACCTTCTTTTTGGGCTGTTGCCGTCACAGCGTGCCCACCTTCGGGTCACTGCCTTACCAGTACCCTCTTTTCGGGATCCTGTCGCCACGGTGTGCCCATTCCTTCGGGTCACTACCTTGCCGACATACCCTCTTTACGGGCTGCTGCCATCATGACATTCCCACCTTCGGGTCACTTCCTTACTGGTATACTTTGAGCTCCTACCACCATGGCATGCCCATTCTTTTGGGTCAATTCCTTATCTACATACCCTCTTTTCAGTCCCCTCCCGCCGCTGCATGTCCATTCCTATGATTCACTGCCTTCACGACATACTCTTTATCACTGCTTATATTTTTTGATTTTCTTGCATTAGTATTTGCATGTTTGCATGGATAGCAAGCTAGGCTCTTTAGGAGAGTGACCCCGTATTGGTCGCGATGCCTTACTAAGCATTTCTTGCCAGGTCAATCCCGGTGAGCAATGCGATTTAAGTCATCGAGATTGGCACGAGTATGAGTATGCTAAAGATCTAATAGATCTAACTCGTGTCACCACTCTTCTTGACACCCTTTAGATCCTTCAGATCTTTAGGATGAGGTTGGTATGGTGACCCTGTCAAAGTCATACTATGCCCAGACTTACCCCGCACTTAGATGCTAGGTTGACGTACATTTCGTTAGATGGTGTGCAAGTCTAGGATTTAGGGTGCTAGGTAGCCTTTTTTATGCTTGACTATTGTTCTTTGTTGGATTGGTTGCCCTAGCTAGGTATCTTTCTTTTGCATTATGCTTATGGTGTGATTGCATGATGCATATGTGTGGCAGTGTGTTAGGGTATTCTTTTGCAGGGAGCTATGCTTATAAATATGCACACACACACGTACCTCTTTGGGGAGCATATGATGATTTCTGATGCTTTTGTTTGTAGGTGCTATTTAGCTCCCCACTTTTAAGGCATGACTCATGATATGTTATTTACATGTGAGCTTTCCCACTGACACTTATTTTTAATGCTCGTGCCCTGTATCTTAATTATGTATTTTATATTGATGTATAGAATTAGGACCAGACATGTATATGAGTTGTGCAGCCGCCCATTTATTTTCTGGGATATGTTGCTGACCCAGCGAAACCAATTTGTTTATTATTTTGATTTGGCTTGTTTTGTTTTTTGCATCATATTGTATGCTTGAACATTTGCATCTATTTTTCCTTGTTTCTTTCTATGGTTTATCTAGGATTTCACGCTAAAACATAGGCTCTTTAGGGCTTAAAATCATAATTTTTCTACTTAAAATTCATAATTAAAATATTCAAGATAATTAAAATTTAGGATTAAAATATTCAAGAATTAAAAATTTCATATTTGCTTTCCTGCAAATATTAATAGGGCCTCCACAATACTTAAGGACAGCTCTAGATAACTGCATCATATCTGCATGTCCCGAGGAGGAGCCACCATGCTTCTTCAACCTGATTGGCCCAGCATACCTTTATATAGGTAGTTGTTTAGTGCACCTAGGGTGTCAGAAGGCTCCCCAACCCAGTTGGGGTATAATTCCTTTTATTTGGAGTGTTTCCAACTTTGTAGCTGAACCTCCACTTTCTTCTCTTTCCTGAGGCATCATTGCCACATAGGCAAGTATAAGTCTCA
Source organism: Phalaenopsis hybrid cultivar (assembly GCA_002079205.1). NCBI lineage: Eukaryota > Viridiplantae > Streptophyta > Magnoliopsida > Asparagales > Orchidaceae > Phalaenopsis > Phalaenopsis hybrid cultivar. Next base: position 231,927 of record JXCR01144981.1, on the reverse strand, counting down.
CCTCATGGAGTCCGACTTTTAGTCATAGGATAGAGTTTCCTTCCTTTGACCTTAGGGCTACCAAGGTTCTCGTGGACGTTGAAATTCACGTATTGCTGACCGAGATCCTCAGGACGTATTGGGTTGACTGCTTTCACGATCAGGTAGACTTAGGGTCCTAGTAGCTATGTATGACAAGTCCGTGGTATCCCAACCTAATTACCTCTACCTTTTAGGATCACTTTACCTTCCTTTTATTGAGCCCCTTTGAGCACTGTCACTACTTTGACTTCATCAATATTATTTTATGGCCTGATGTCGATGAGGTGAAACTCATTTGGGATACGATGATTTGTCGTCTTCCTTTATGGCCCTTATGTGCTTTGTCACTTTGGGATATCCCTGTCAAGATGATTTTTGTTATGATGTAGGCCCCGTGTGTCGATGAGCTGCTACCCATTCAGGATGTGAGAGACTCACTCTCTGCCCGATGGCTTAGCATGAGCTTTAAAGCATCAAAATTGTCCCCCAATGGAATAACCTTCATTTGATTGCTTATACCCTAGGTCTATGGTAATATGAAGTAAAACTTCTTTTTATCGAGAGTATTCTTGTGTATACCTTATGTTGTAATTAACTAGTAGGAACATGTTCCTCTGGGAGTGCTCTTGACCCTAGAATAGGAACATACACCTAACTCTCTGATTATGAGTAGTCTACGTAGATCTTTGTTTGGCGGATATTAGTTTAAGGTGCCTCCACTCGATCTTGTTTGGGCAGACATCCTTGATCTATCCTTGCAAGGTTTATCACACGTAGACTCTCTAAGTTTTACTTTTTCTTTTATTTGTCACTTTGTTGTATGTCTCTTCTTATTCGATTCCTCTCCTTTTTGAATCACTGATCTAATTTGGCAGGGAGATTTATTTGAATGGGAGAAGTGTACAAAAATTGACAAAGCTGGCGATAAAATTAAAAAGAGAAAAATGAACGGAAACAGAATGACGACTCCACTGGGGACGAGTCTCTCTCTATGCTTGGAATTTTACTCCTAAGGTTATAGCCTCTCTCCATACTAGAAGTTTCACTCATATTATCGTGACCTGGTTCTCTTCCTTCGAGTCATGGTTGAGCCTTTTTTGAGACCTTGGTTTTCAATATATGTGTCAGTTGCTATGGGAAGCAACTCGATGCATTCTGTCCCTTCTCTCACTCTTGACAGTTCAGTTGTTGCATTATCGCACGCATCGAAGTCATTCTACTTTGTGATTGGTTTCATAACCTCTCCTTATTTCTGATCATTGTCTCTTTTTGCCATGCTATGCAAAGGAGCAGGAAGATGGACACAATCACTACTGCCGAGGGAATCCTTTCCCTTCCCCTAGAGTGTTTTTTGTGCTCCTAAAGGCATTACAACTTTCTTTCCTTAGAGCACCTTTTTGGGATTACCTTACGTGATCCTACACCCTCTAAGGTGTTTGCTCTATGGCCTCCCCCTTAAAATGAGAGACGTGCATATTGAGTCATTTCTACGCCCCTTAGGCATTTTGATCTATGCCCTCCCTCTTAAATAGAGGATGTGAATATTGAGCTCCTTCTATGCAATCTGAGGCATTTATTTTGTGCCCTCCCCCCTTAAAATGGGATACATACATATTTAGTTATTTTTACGCCCTCTTAGGCATTTCTCTATGTGGCCTCCCCCTAAAATGGGGAGATGTGCATATCAAGCTGTTTCTACCTCCCTTAGGTGTTTGTTCTGTGCCCTCCCCCTTAAAAGGGGAGTCGTGCATATCGAGCTATTTTTGCTGTAGAGGCTCATGTCGCACCCGCTTCTTTTGCAAAAAGAAGATGATGCTTAATAGTGGTGTGCTGCAACATCTCATAGTTTTTTTAAGACCCGTCTCTTCGTGTTCTCATGGATCTCTCTGCCATAGGCAGGTGAGTCTTCTGTTAGCAGTAGGTTTGTCTCTGCTATCACCGTTGTAACTTCTGTCTCAACTCTCTTTCTGTTCTGGTTCCCTTAAGGTTCCACGTGTCCCTCAATTAGGGAAGAAGGCTAGGAAGACTAGGAATAGATTGCTGCAAATTTAGCAACATGTTCTGGTTCAGTTTCTATACCTATCCCGATTCCAGTTTAGGAGGTGCCTTTGACTTCTGAATTTTGAGGCATCTTAATGTTGTCCCCAATTGTACATACCACATCCTTGTTGGACGTTTGCTTCATGCCTCCCATTAGAAAGGAGGAGCTTTGCATGTAGCACTCATTTCTTTGTAGCAGCTCATATCGGTATTACTTTTCCCTTGAGGAAGAGGCTAGTACCAGATGGCGATGTGCTACAATACTCTTTCTCATTTCCTAGGCTCTTTTATAGTCCTTCCATGGTTTGAGGATTTCCATCCCGTGGATGTTGCACTATCTAAGAGAGCTAGAGTTAGCTTTCTACAGTATTTTCCTCCCCGCGATGACTCTCTTTTGTTTCAGCCTAGGATCGTGCTTATATCCTGTCGACTAAGAATCACCCTTTTTGTTCTTTGGTAGTGTGGACCATGTCCTCATCATGACTCTCCTTGGTTTTGGCACGGGATGATGCTCAAATCTAGTTAACTGAGAATCATTTTTCTCTGTTGTCTGGCAATGTGGACTGTGTTTTAGCTAGGAGTGTTTGGAGGCTCTTACTCATCGGGATGCATGTACTCTCTCCTGAAGCCCATGTTGTTGTTGCTACCACGAGTTCTTTGACTGAGAAGGTATTAGGAGCAGCTTCCTCTTTAAGAGGAAATGCTTTTGCGGATTTGATGATCATCTTAGTCCCTGTTGTTACAGGTTTCTCTGAGGTCTCTCCTGTCCCTACATTAGGCAAGGGCATCCAAAAGAACAGGGATGGATTAGAGCAACTATAGCAGTGGACTCAATTACAGGTCTCTAACCTATTGGGATTCTAATTTCCCCTCTACGAGAACAGGGTCTTCTTCCTTGAAAGAAGTTCCTTATCTGGATCCTACATACATCTGAAGAAACTTCTTTATTCGTCTTATCTTATAGGCCCTCGTAGTAGGAGACCGAGGTTTGCCTGTTGGTTCATTATGAGACTGAGATATTTGCTTTTCACTGTGCAGGCCATGAGACCCATCTAGGTGTTACATGGGACCCTTGGTGTGGTACTTAGCGCCATTGTACTAGAGTTTATGTTAGGTATCATTATGATCCTATTGGAGAGGCTTTTCCCTCACTTGATGTGCCCACTCTTTCCATGAGTCATTAGGAAAATGTTGTGACTTCCTCTTCATCATTAGATGAATTTGTACTATGTTAACAAAGGAAGATCTGGGGTGCCCACCCGTCGATCCTCACCTTATTTGAGAATGGAAGTTGATCACCCTACTTCAGTGAATACATAGTTGGTTAGGCAAATTCTTGCCACGATGCCTCTTAATATCCCGACGTTGCATGTAGAATGACTTTCTGCATTTGACGGTGAGGGGTTTACTTACCTTTGATATGAAGAGTGTCCTATACTGCCTATTTCTGCTTAATAAGCATTGCCATAATGGATGTTTTATACTCTAATTGAGGGACACCCTCAAAATTTCTTTGTTAATAACAGGTTGTATCGATTAGACAACCTTGTTATTGTTGATCGACCATGTCTAGTTGGGATACACATTTCTCAGGCTATTTGAGAGCGCCTTATTTAGTTTGAGCTAGTTTGTCTTTTAGTTAGGCTCTTGATGTGAGCATTTCATTACTAAGATCATTCAACATGTCTAAGCCTTTCATTTAGTCAGTCTACTTTGAACCTGACTAGGATCTGGTCTCACCTTTTATTAGAGCCTTGCTGACTTTTTAGTCTATTCTTAGTGAGAAAGCATCATTGTAAGATTGATCCATCTCCTATATCCAACTTTGTTAATATTTTTTTCTTACTTGGTTGATTTTTATCACCTTGTTGATAATCATGTTGAACTGATCAGAGCATTCTTTCTCTACAATCAGTCCGTGACTCATCGAGATACCTTGATATCCGATGTTACCAGTTACACCCTAATTATCTAACCAAGATATCTCTGCGTCTCTTGATGCTCTGATTCCAATTTTTGGAGGTCATTGAGATGGTTGCAAAAGGAATCACGCCCCTGAGTTGATCTTGTCTTAAGTTTGCCTTTGATGATTATATAGGTTGAATCTACGATAGATCCTGAGGATAAACTTGGAGCAGACCATGTATGCACCTTCTTAGGATTTGCAAATCCTCATGGTTTAGTGGACTCAAACTAAGTCACGATGACCAAATCCATTTTTTTAATGAACTTTCACCTATGTCCTGAGAATACCTTAGAATAACTAGATGAGTGTCATTACGATATAAGTAGTTTTAGAGACTATGTAAATCTCTTGCTTTTTCATTTAGCTAGACCAATGGAAGCTTAACAAGTAATGAATCATGAAATTCTAAGAATTTTTATTCGGGAAAATTTTGAGTCAAAAGAAATTACTTTATTACAAAAGGAACTCTGCCAGATATAGTAATTCTTAAGAAAAAAAGTAAAAAAAAAAATTAAAAGGCTTTAAAAAATAAAAAATTAGCCAACACTCTTGAGAAGAAGCTTGAGGTGAGTGGGAAATCAAAAAATTTTGATTTAAAAAACTTTTTGATTTCAAAATTCTTCTGATAAGATCCTTAGAGTATTAAGGTTTAGAGAATTGTTAAGTGACATTGAGATGACTAATAAATAAGTAATTGGTCTAAATACATCTTCAAAATGAAAACATTTTCTTAACACCTAGATACAAATGACGAGGCCTATTTAGGTTAAGGGTGAAAATACTTAAAGGATAGGGGCTAAGGAAGAGTACTTAAGAAAAATCCCACATGGACTTGATTTTTACGAACATCATTTTTGTATGGTATAGCTGGTCATGAACCTGAGATGCCTACATGAGAGCTCCTCATACCAGTTTGATTTGGTATGTTATGCCTAATCATTTCTGAAAATGGCTTATGCATGAGAAAAATATATATATGCCAATAGAGTGATGGAAGGCTCTCTGTAGCTTTGTGGGCATGTTGTACAACATAGCTTACACCTTCTACTATGTTTTATGTGTTGACCTTAGGTTCTGGTAGTCCTTTCTTTGGAATTTGACTTGCCTTTGGTGTGGTTTTCCACCCATCTACGTTACATTTTATGCGCCGACCTTTGGGTCGTGACAGCCTTTCCTTAAAAGGTGGCTACCATCCTTCGCAGGTATTAACCCTCTTTAATGTGCTTTATGTGTTGACCCTCGGGTCTGGCAGTCCTTCCTTTGGAAGTTGGCTTGCCTTTAGCATGGTTCTCTACCCACCGTCATTACGCTTTACGCGTCAACCTACACACCATGAAGACCTTTCCTTTGTAAGTGGCTTCCCTCCTTCATGAGTATTAACCCACTTGTTTATGCCTCATGCATCGATTCTTGGGTCTTGGCAGACTTCCTTCAAGTGTTGACATGCCTTCAGTGAGGGATCCTACCCACCACCTTTTACACTTCATGCGTTGAACCTTGGGTCCTGACGGGTTTCCTTTGGGAGTCTTCATGACTTTTATTGTAGGACTCTGCGCACAACCTTTTATGCTTTAGATGTCAACCCTCGATTTTGACGGTCCATTATTTGGAAGTTGACTCGCCATTTTTGTGTGTGGACTCTCACCATCACCTTTCACGCTTTATGCGTCAACCCTCTAAGTCCGGCAGTCCTTCCTTTGGAAGTTGAGTAGCCTTTTAGGCTAGGATTCTGCCCACCACTTTTTACGCTTCATGCATCGACCCTCTGATACTAGAAGTCCTTCCTTTAGAAGTTGGCTAGCCTTCTTCGTGGGCATGTGGTACGAAATATTGTACACCCACCCTTTCTATGCCTCATTGTGCATAAGAGAGGTATTGAGCATCTCTTAAAACTAATTTTTGAATTGCCAATTAGGCAAAGTGGAATTCATATAGGTAGATTATACCTAGCCCAACCAGTAATTAGTGTAAGAGAAGCTAAGTATTTCTCTTATCCTTTCTTTTTAGTCCCTCAATTTGAGCGGGTCCAAATGATCATGTCCCACTCATTATAAATGAGTGTGGTAGATACATTTGTCCCCTCGTCATAAATGAGAGTGGAAGATACCCTATTTTAGAGGATTTGAGCTTAGTTTTATAACTAAGCATTTTAACCTTTTGCAATATCTCGATTGATGAAAGTCAATTTTGATTGATATTTGCCTTATGTGAGATGTTCATGCCCTTTCCTAGCATTCTTGTTCGGTTACTATTTTACATAGGGCTGAACTGAGCACCTTTCTATGAATATCCTCATCTTACTCACTTAAGATGAGTGTGGTGTATTCCCTCTTAAGGAATATGTTTTGGGTTTTGCCATATGGATAAACACCATTTGGTTGGTTCACTCTATTTTGTCCAACCCTTCTCAGGTATCTCAACTTACTGAGGTCAAGTTTGATTGATACCTCTTTTGTGCAGGAAAGCTATGCTCCATTCCTCCCCACCTCTATTTGGTTGAGCACCCCGTGTGGGTCTAAATTAATGTTTCCCACTCACTTCAAATGAGTGTGGTGCTTTCCCCCGTGAGGGATGTTCTTGGGTCATTTTTAAGGCTACATACCCTTGCGATTTGGATGCTATGTTTTGACCAATCATTCTTGGATACTATGGAAATTCCCTAGCAGAATTCATTCTACCAAATCTCCGGTAGCAGTATCACATATAGAGTTGGTATGTTCTATGCATCCACCCTCTTTGATATTTCTGACTAGGTCAATTTTCATTGCCTTATTAAAGCGATATGTCGTATCTGTTCTAGACTTTGTCTATTATCTGTTTGATCCATGCCCTTAGTCAGAGCCACTTTTGATGCTTGACATTTGCCCTGGTATTTTCCCCGACGAGAATTGCCTTAACAAGTTAATGCAGGAAATATCTCTTGAGCTCTCTCTAGTGATAGCTACTTTGCTAGTTCTGAGGGACCGTTTAGCGAGACTTAGGGCCAGTTTAGGGCAGCTTATAAGTGTGAAAAACATTTTGAAAATGTTTTCGTACCATTTGGTTCATACTTATTAACATATTATTCAAAGCTGCATTTTTAATTTTAGAAAAGATGCAGACCGCGAGACGACCCCTGTGGTCCGCATTTTCGATCAAAATATTACACTTGTGACCCTACCCTCTGCCCTCATATGCATTTTCCCTCATCTCCTGCCATTTCTACTTTGCAATACTACTGCCGTAAATGTTCCTCCTCTACGATCCGGTGTGTTTTCCTTCTTCCCATCTTGACCAAAATCGTTGCTGGTGAGCGAACCCTCTCTCATTTGCATTTCTGATTTCCCCTCCTCAGTCATCCTCTGATTTTGCCAAAAACCTGGCTTTGGTGATTGATCTCTCACTTTAGAGGAATTTGTGGGAAGAAAACGGCTGAATCTACGTAATTAATTGTGGGAAGGCATGACGAGATCATCGTAGTGATACAATGTTCTCGTCCTTCAGCTTTTTCTGCTCTACTCTTGCCCAAAACCATTTAGGAAGGTAACCCAGGTTGCTTCTTTTTTTCTTATGCAATTTTTTAGTTTTTCCATGTTGGAGATGGCACTGGATTTTCTATTGTTGAAATCTAAAATAATGAAATTTTGATGCTTGCAAGGTGTTTGATGTTTTGTGTCACTTTGCCATTGAATTGAGTCCAGAAAAATAATTTTAACATTGATTGGTTACAACTTTTGGCTAGCATTTATCAAAGAACCATTTAATATTGCGTGCCTTAAAGCATATGAATGAAGCTAATACTTGAACTAGCTCTTGCTCTGGTTTTTATCCTTCTTCTTCTTTGTTTTTAATATAGTCGTTCAGACAATTTGGGGTACTTATTATGAATGATAGGTAGGAATTTTTCTTTGTGTTGCTACCACCATTTGGGTATATAAATTGTTTTTAATGAGGCAGGCTGAAGTTGGTTGTTGTTTGCAATACAGTTTGGTGTATGTTGGCTATATTCATTTATTTCTTTGTTACCTGTCATTTGTCTGTTGGCTATATATTCGTTCATTTCTTTGTTACCTGTCATTTATTTGGTTAATGAAAAAAACATCTGTTTTGAGGGTGTTTTATATTCTTACTTTCTGGTTTAAAATTGGCATCTCTAGAATACCTCTATATGGAGAATATTGAGGTATGGAATGAACATTTTGTAAGTTTCTCATCAAAGTGCTAAAGATGCTAGTATCATGGAAATTGATTCATTGCATATGTTCTTTAGAATGCAGCTGAGGCATTGGGGTTTTCCTTTCTGTTTGGGGAGTTGGAGCATTGGGGTTTTCCTTTCTATTTGGGTTTTTCATAAAGTGGGTTTTAAGTAGTTCTATAGGTGCCCAAGGTGGAAACATGAACCGGCCGACTGCGACTTCTTCAGGTGAGTAGACAACCCTTCAGATTCTACGTTATTCCAATTAAATAACATTGCACGGGGCTCGATGGTTCTATTTTAAAATTAGTGTAAAATGTAATTTATTGACTTGAATTTATGTTACACATAAGTTAAAAATATTTTTTAAAAAACTAAAATCTATAATGTCTGATTAATTTTTTATCTATAAAAAGCTGTAAAATCAACTATTTTCCAAAAGCACAAACCAAACAACTAAACAGCTTATCCAACACAGGGGCAGACTGGTCATTTATCCAAAATAAGCTGTTTTCCAAACGCACAAACCAAACAGCCAGCTAACTTATCTGGATCAGCTGCTGGTCAGCAGATTATCAGGATAAGATGCTTATCAGCATAAGCTGGATAAGCTGCAGCTGCCCCAAACATACCCTTAATTCGCTAGTGCTTGCTTAAAGCACCCTACGGTTGGACCCGTGATATCACCTTAATGATATTTTGATCATTTTGGTTGGTTTGGTCCACCCCATCAAATGACATGTTGTATCAGTCACTCAGTTGGTCCATGTCCACACAGGGATATTCAATGTCTCCACAGTAAAACTACTTTGTTAAGTAATGGGAGAATCCTCAACAAGAATTTCCTCACTAGCTCACTTGGATCACACTTGGGGATTAGACCATGCTAGGTCATGTAATCCCATTGATATTCTTGATTGACCTTGTTAGTTTTTTCCATCATGGTTGTTACCATGTTGTATCAGTCTGACGGCTGATCCATGGATCCCCATCGAAAGTTTCTTCGCTAATGTTGAAATAAATGTACTCTTGGTGTTAGACATTTCTGATATCTAACCCCATTTGATAGTTTCAAATGGTTTGTTTGGCTTTATCCACCTTGTCGAATGACATGCTATGTCAGTCATCTAGCTGACCCATGTCTGCATCGAGACACTCGATGTCTCCCTAACAAACATTAGCTTGCTAAATGGGAGAATACTTGGTGAAATTCGTCTCATTAGCACTTGTGGAAGCACTCTTATGGTTATGACCATCTTGGTCATATAATCTTATGTTCTTATTAACTACTTTGGTTGATTTTTTCTACCAAGTTGAATGACATGTTGTATCGGTTTTACCACCAATCTATGTTTAGTTGGATTACTTGGATGTTCGACTATACCTTGAGCATGACACCTTAGGTTGTTACTCTGCATGGTTACACATTTGATATTTCACCAGGATACATACCTCCTGCATTATTTTATATGCTCATATAGGATACATACCTTCTACGTCATTTGATATATTTGTCAGGATACATCCCTTCTACCTTATTTGATGCTTGGTCGGGATACATACCTCCTAAATTATTTTGATCGGGATACATTTTTCCCTGATCATTTGATGTTTCGATCAATAACACTAGTGTCGTCACTTGGTCGACTCTTAATAATAAGACCTCATTTTGAGGTACAAAGGTTTTTGTAGCCATTTGGCTTTGAAGCCACTTGAACCAATGGCCAGCTTCGGTCGACTCCTTTATGTGAGCGTCTTCAGCTTTACATAGCCTCAATGTCACTCGAGCTCCACTATGTTGTAATTGGCTTAGTATGAATATGTCTTGTATTCTAAAACTTTTTGGCTTTATTGCCTCATTTCTCGAGTTAGCTCTGTTACGAGAACATACTATCTTCGAATGCTTTTGGCTTTCTAGCCATGTTCCTCGAGCCATGTGACCTTAGAATCATATCTTTTATGAGGATATCTTGTTTTTTGACACCTTTGGCTTTCTATTGCCTTATAATTTGATGCTTCTCAAACCACATGCTTTTTTGGGCCAGTTCATTTATGAGAGTATTCCATCTTCAGACATTTCTTGGGTCATGCCTCTACGGCCTTTGAACCCGCCTCTAGGTTAGGCCTCTACGGCCTCTGAACCAATTTTCATGGTTATTCCTTTATAACCCCTGAACCACTAGCTTGGGTCATGCCTCTATGGCCTCTGAACTCATTCCTAAGTTATGCCTCTATGGCATCTAAACTTATTTTCATCGTCATGCCTTATGGCCCCTGAACCACTGTGTTTGGTCATGCCTACATGGCCTCTGAACCATCCTTCTCAGTTAGCCATATTATATAGTCACGAGCAGATCTCCACCTTTTATCAGAATATGTTATGATTTATAGCTGCCTGATTAAAGTGTTGGGTTTTTCTTCTCAAAGAGATCAATTAGACTTGCAATCGGGGTCTCTTTTAGGGGAAACATAACAAGAGACTTGGTCACATGAGATGATTGAGAACTCTCCCCTATTGTTTCGAATCAGGTCAGGTGCAGGGTTTCCATTGATTCTGTTGTTTCAAAAGATAGGCCAGTCAGATCAATGTATCATTTCGAATAACGTCAAACAAACTTTCCCTTTGCCATACCATGTCTAGTTTAGCTGGCCTAGCTGGGATCTTTTGGGTCATGCCTCTACGGCCATTGAAACCATTTCTAGGTCATGCCTTTTTCAGCCTCTGAACCTATTTCTATGGTTATGCTCTGTGGCCTTTTAACCACTGCCTTAGGTCATGCCTTTTTGGCCTCTAAACCTATTTTCATGGTTATGCCTTTGCGGCCCTGAACCACTATTTTGGGTCATGCCTCTACGACCTCTGAACCTATTTTCTTAGTTTTACCTCTATGGCCACTGAACCACTACTTTGAGTCATGGATTTCCTGCTTCTGAACCTATTTTCGTGATTATGCCTCTACGGTCTCTGAACCACCCCCTTAGGTTATACCTTTATGGCCTCTGAACCTATTTTCAAGGTTATTCCTCTATGGCCTCGGAACCTATTTTCTGTGGTTATGCCTCTATGGCATCTAAACCACCCCTTTAGGTTATGCCTTTACAGCCTCTAAACCTACTTTTGTGGTTACTCCTTTACAATCTCTGAACCACCCTCATAGCTTATGCATTTACAGCCTTTGAACCTATTTTTGTGGTTGATCAGTTTCGACTGGCTAGCCACACCCTCGACAATACCTTGTTTGGTTTATCTAGCCTTGAAGTTTCTTCCAGCCTTCTCTTGGGATGTCACCTAGATTACCAAGAGAGTTTTTCTTTTGAGGATGTTGCCAATAAGTGCACTGTGCCTCAATAGCGCAGCACACTTGTTGGTGGTCCTTTGTTGGTATCAATTTTTTATGCCACGTGTGTGGAATGTCCACGTGGGCAAATTGGGTTAACACTTCGTGCATATATGTTTTCCGTAGCTCGAGACATCCAGTTAAGACCTTTCAGCATGTGTTGAGGGGCACATTGCCTAAGTCATTTTGCTAGACTCTAGGTCTCGAATAGACAAAGGTCGATTAGCATGTCACTTGTCGGGCGGTTTTAGTCTATCTAGTAGGTCGCATTCATTGCATCCCAAGTGAAAGTGGCTCAGATTGTCTCATCTACCAGCGAGCTTGTTCAGACAACTTTGGATGATGAAATGGACAATGTGAGTGTGTTCAGAATGTCAATTTTACATAGCAAGGACATTCATTTTGCCACGACTTTACAGGTGGGCTAAAAATAATTGAATTATCATTTTTGTGCCTGATCACTTAAAAAGTAGTCCAGAAGACCCTGAACAATGAAACATACTGCATCAGTGTGTTAGGAGCGTCGATTTCACCTAGGGAGGACCGTCATTTCAAAATGATGACACGTCTGAACTAAAATGAGAGGGACGATGACTATTAAATTAATAAAATAATAATAATAATAATAATAATAATTATTATTATTATTATTATCCCTTATAAAATCATCACTTCCATCTCTCCTTGGATCCTAATAGCTACTTCACGACCTACCGTTCCATCACCTTGCTTTTCGTGAATAGAACCCAACCCGAGCTCCACCGTCGCCCGCGTCGCCGGCTGGAGCCCCTAGAGTGAAGCGTTCTACTCATCTCACCATCAGCCACTCAAGCCAACTGCTTTGTGCTAAAAGCCTATCATTCGGTGCTCCTTTCTGGCGAGCTCCGGAGCTAACGTCCTCCAGATGCCGGTCTCTGTGCTCTGCAGATCGCGCCACTTTTCTCCTCATCTTCTTCTCAGCCAGAGATCACGTCACCTCCCTCCTCGCTGTATGGTGTGCTGCCATCCTCACCACCAGCCTGTCCTTCCTCCAACACCAGCACTGAAATCTAGCCAACTCTAGCCCCTACTTCATCTGCTACCATTCTCGGTCCAAGCTTCTTCCTTCCTGGCCGATCCTTCTCTTTAGCTCCTCTTCCGTCTGTAAAGCCTCCTCCGATGGCAAAACCTCATACAAGAAAGTTCCTGTCATTGCCTCTTTCATGCGTAAAACTTAGGGAAACGCACTTGGCTTTCCCTCATTGAAGCAGCAAACGCATGCAGGGCGGGGATAACATTGTGATGCAAGATCCACCGTCCGACCCCTCCTCTTGAAGGTACATTTTGGTTATATTTTCATACGCCAAAATCAGTTATTTTTTTGTACTTTGCATACCTCACTAACTACTCTCTTGCCCTTACTATCTCTTATTCTCCTCATTGCATGGTTCTTTAAGAGATAAATTGGAGCACGGTCCAGACGTTGACGGCTTGAGGAAAGCAAATAGAACGCGTCTGCAACTATCATAGTGGTGAGCTTTCATAAACTCATAGCCAGCCTTAGGTTTTAGTGGTGTCTAGGAATGTGGGTTCAATCACCCACATGAGATACGTGCATCGGCATGAGTCGGCGTGTCAATGTACCTGCATGATGGATCTTTGATTTTCTTAGAGCTAGACTTTAGGTTAGGAATTTTTGTGCCTGGCTAAACACCCTCCATAGAGCCAAGTGTCTCCCTTTTATTGTGAGCCTTAGCGCAAGTCCTGATAAGTTGGAGTCCCTCACATCCCTTGCTTTGGATTCCCTAGCTTTACTTGGAAAAACTGGGAGGTTGGGCTTGGTAAAGCAAAAGTAACTTTATGGTTTGTTCACCTTGCAAAGTCTAGAGGAGTTCACGAAATGTGAAAAGCTTTGTAGTTAACTCATTTTGCGATGTCGTGGAGAGCTTCCCCCTTGGTGATCCGGGGAGAAACTCCCCACATTTCCTCACTAAAGCAAGAGGAGATGATGCCACATATTCAAGGGTCTAAACTTTAAGTTTTCCAGGTGAGGTCGTTAGCACGAGCCCTTTTTGCTATCTGTGTGTTGGTTTGCTACATATTGCATTTTTGCTTTGTGCATGTCACATTTCGCTTCACTCCGACCGGCCACCCTGGCCTGGCGATCGCTTCCCTTCTCTCCTATAGGCCGACCCAATCTGGTGAGCATCTCACTTTAGTTTGACATGCCACTCTAATCCGGTCAAACGATCACTTTGGTTTGACCAATCACCATGATCTGGTAGACTTATCACTTGCATGTTTGTTTACTTTTCATTATATCGTATGTTTGTCTGCTTGCATGTTGCATTTTAGCTTGCATGATCATTATCATTTTCTTGTGTTTCATTCTTCAGGTCACTGCTTTACCAGCATATCCTCTTTTGGGTCGCTACCGTCACCACATCCCCACCTTTGGGTCACTGCCTTATCGGCATACCTTCTTTTCGGTTTGTTGTAGTCACGACATGCCCAACTTTGCGTCACTGCCTTACCAGTTTACCCTCTTTTTGGGCTTCTGCTACAAGGGTATGCCCATTCTTTCGGGTCACTGCCTTACCAGCATACCCTTTTTTGGGCCACTGTCGTCATGGCATGCCCACCTTTGGGTCACTGCTTTACCAGTATAACCCCTTTTTGGGCTACTGCCGCCACGGTATGCCCATTCTTTCGGGTCACTACTTTATCGGCATACCCTGTTTTAGGGCCCCTACCGCCATGGCATGCCCATTCCTATGATTCATCATCTTCACGACATACTCTTTATCACTGCTTATATGTTTTGATTTACTTTCATTAGCATTTTCATGTTTGCTAGGATAGAGAGCTAGGCTTGTTAGGAGCATGTTGGTCGTGATGCCTTAACAAGCATTGCTTGTTGAGTCGATCCCGGTGAGCAATGCGAGTTAAGTCATCGAGATTGACTCAAGTATGATTATGCTAAAGAACTAATAGATATAACTCGTGTCACCACACTTTGTGACACCCTTTAGATTCTTCGGATCTTTAGGATGGGGCCGGTATGTCAACCCCATCAAAGTTATACTACACCAAGACATACCCAATACTTAGATACTAAGTTGACACACTTTTTGTTAGATGTTGTGTTAGGTTAGGATTTAGGGTGCTAGGTAGACTTTTTGATATCTGGTTATTATTATTTGTTGAATTGGTTGCCCTAGCCAGTTATCTTTCTCTTGCATTATGCTTGTGGTGTGACTGCATGTTGCATATGTATGGTAGTAAGAGCATTCTTCTACAGAGAGCCATGCCAATTTATATGCACACACACAGGTACATCTTTAGGGGATCATATGATGTATTTTGATTCTCTTTCTTACAGGTGTTATTTAGCTCCCCTACTTTTAAGTCATGGCTCATGATACATTATTTGCATGTGAGCTTTCCGCAGACACTTGTTTTCATGTAGGATTGAGTCTTTTTCTTTTTCTCTATGTACTTTTAGAGTCTAAGAAAGTCCTATAGCAGAAATAAGATACAGGCATGGGTTTTGAAGCGTTTGGCGCGGGAACCACGTGGAGGGGACCAGGAGTAGATGCTCGTGCCCCGTATCGTAAATCTGCATTTTATATTGATGTATAGAATTAGGACCGGGCATGTATATGCTGAGTCTGGCCTCTCTTTTCTCTTCTGAGATATGTTGCCAACCTAGCAACACTGGTCTTTTTATTATTTTGATTTTGCTTGTTTTGCTTTTTGCATCATGTTGTATGCCCGCACATTTGTATGTGCTTTTCCTTGTTTCTTTTTGTGGTTATTCTGAGATTTCAAGCTGAAACATAGGCTCATTAGGACTTAAAATCCTAATTTTTCTACTTAAAAATCCAAAATAAAATATTTTAGATAATTAAAATATAGGATTAAAATATTTAAGATTTAAAAATTTCACATTTGCTTTCCTGCATATATTAATAAGGCCTCCACAATACTTAAGGACCCCTTTATATAACTAAATTATATCTGCATGTCCCGAGGAGGAGCCTCCATGCTTCTTCAACCTAACTGACCCAATATACCTTTATATAGATAGTTTTTTAGTGTGCTTAGGGTGTTATAAGGCTCCTCGACCCAAACGGGGTGTAAGTCCTTTTCTTTCGAGTTCTTCCAACTTTGTAGCTGAACCTTCACATTTTTTTTCCTGAGGCATCCTTGCCACTTTTGTAGGCATAAGTCCCACATCTTGGAGCTCTAGCTTTTAGTCTTAGGATAGAGTTTCCTTCCTTTGACCGTATGGCTGCCGAGGTTCCCGTGGATGACACAATTCACGGATTGCTGACCGAGAACCTCAGACGTATCGGGATGACTACCTTCATGACTAGGTAGAGTTAGGGTCCTAGTAAAAGTTTATGATGGGTTCATAGTACCTCGACCAAATTACCTCTACCTTTTAAGATCACTCTACCTTCCTTTTGTTGAGCCCCTTTAAGCCCTTTCGCTCTTTTGATTTCATCGATATTTTTGATGGTCTGATGCCGATGAGGTGACCCATTTGGGATACGACAATTTGTCCTCTGCCCTTATGGCCCAGATGTTCTTTGTTGCGTTGGGATATCCCCATCAAGATGATTTTGGTTATTCCGTGGGCTCCGTGTGGCAATGAGCCGCTGCCCATTTCGGATGTGAGACACTCACTCTCTACCCAATGGCTTAGCGTGAGCTGTAAAGCATCTGGACTGCTCCCACACGAAATAACCATTCTCTGATTATCTATACCCTAGGTCAAAGATAATATGAAGTGAAACTCCTTTAATTGAGAGTATTCTTGGGTATCCCTGATCCTGATTTTTTATATGTAAAGTTTTATGAAGTTGACACCACCACAGTGCCAAAAACTTGATCCTTGTATGAAAAGTAAGTTGTGTAAAACATATATAATTATAGAAAATTAATAATGAGATTCTACGCAAGTATACGTATCATTATCAAGTAATAAAGGACATTTTATTTAATCCCCAAATATCGATCTCACTGGGAAGGTGTAAATTAGTAATGATAAGTTTTACTAGGAAATTTATAAAAAATTAAATGAAATCACGGCCACTAATTTTGAATATTGAGATGTTATCAAAACTAAAGTACTTAACTATTAGCAAATCTCAAATGTAAAGTTTTAAAAAGTAAATACTAATCTACTAACTATTTTTATGTAATGAAGATTTCTTATGTGAAAATATCGTTCCCACTACAATGAGGTTATGGTGAAATGAGATGAGATAAATGTTTATAATATGTATTGTGCCAAATAGGAGCAATTATTCTCTACCCTGATACAGTGCATAGAAAATCATTGGCTAATCCTAGGTTTAGTCCTTAAATCTGTGGCTAGGCTAGGAGAATACCGGCTCCCACTCTAGAGCTCTCACTTCCCTTCATCTGAAGGCTAACTCTGGCTTTAGTTTTTAAACAATAAGATCGAATTGGGGAATTTAGTCTGTCACCCTAAAAAATCTCCAATTCTACACCCAACAAAAAATATTTCTCTATTTATTTGCACTTAATTCCATGAACGAATTTCTCCTCCATGAAATCAAATGTGATCCTCACTTTGTTTAGAACTCATACTCCATTTCCCTGATCATATGTTTCACAACATATTTTAATAATTCAATTGGCCTGATCAAAATGTAAATTAATTTCGGAGTTGAAAAATCATCATAATTTATTTTATATTTTAATATTGGTACATTATATTATCTCTTCATTTCACCATAACTCAGAGTAGGGAGAAAGATAGAGGAAACTACTCAAATTTCATGAGAAGTACACAACAAAACATGAATTTCATATATAAAAGAAAGTTCATACAACACTAAAAACAAACAAAACTTATCTGAAACTCTTTCTCAAAGCAAATCCCTTGTAGCTTTTCCTTAGAAATGCAGAAAGAAGATATCTGTCACTTTCTCCTTCCAACACTCTTACAGAAAGTTTCACACTAAATCTTACCACACAAACTCTAAACTATGAAATAAAAATCACTAATGGACTCCAATATGATGGTGGAATGAAGATGGATTATGAAGAATGGCAAAAATGGAGTGTGATGAAACATTTTAGAGCGAAAAGGAGTTTATTTCCTGATGAATTTCGGCCCCAAATAAAGCCCAAGGTCGGTTCTCCAAGAGGCACCTCTAGAAACTCTTCAAAAATCATCCAAATACATAGAACCTTCTAGAAACAGTGGCTGAATCGTCTTTGGCACGTCGATGCTGTGTAAAAATTTCAGCTGTTCTGTTGTTTTGCGCCGTCGGCGCTGCCCTTGGCGCGATCAGTGCTGAGTTCTTCTTCAGAAACGTCATTTTGACTCCAAATTCCATCCTTTTTTCTTCCTTTTTTGCTTTAAGTCCTAAAAATCAATAACCTACAAGAAAACATCAAAATACCTTTCCATTAAGATGTAATACCACTAAAAATAAGTATAAAATATGGGTCTAAAAATGCATATATTTTTTATGTATCAAAATCCCCCAAACTTACATGTTACTTGTCCTTAAGTAACTCCTCTACTATATAAAAATATGACTTATAGTAAAGAATTTAACTTCTAGACTTCCATATTTAAGTTCTCTAAACATAATAATATAACTTAAGAAAAATTCAAAACAACTTCAGTTAATACTTAAGGTGCTGTCATATTCAGTTATTAAGTCTAAGATTTCTGATCCTTTATTTCTTTCAAGAAAAATTGCAATTCATCATATTAAAGTCACTTAGAAAATTCATATGAAAAAGAACTTCAAAAAACTTTATTAATAATTAAGCTAATACTCAAATAAAAAGTTTAGAAAATGTGTCCAAGTTTTTTTCCTTAAGTTGATTCAAGTGAAGCTAATTTTTAATTAAGCATCTCCTCAAGCTTCTCCCCACATCTTTTTTCTTTTTTTCTTACTTTTTAAGATCATTTTTAGTCCCTTTTTTCTTTTCTTTCTTCTTCTCTTTTTTTTCATGTATGTGAGGATTACTATATTTGGATAGCCTTTAATGACTTTGAACTTCACTATCCTGTTCTTAAAGTTAAAAACTTTTTACATTTCTTCACTTAACAAAGTTATATTAACTTAAAAATGACTTTAAGTTTAATTTTTTTTCTTTTTACATGAATCTTTTAAGATATTAATACTTCAAAAATACAAATTCCTTTAGTTAAAATAGAAAAATATAGTCTTATTCTCTTTTATCAAATATCTTAGTCTCTATAATTAACATTTATTATTGAAAATTTTTTACTTAAATTTACCATATATTTAGAAACATAAATATAGTTATCTAAAGTTAACCTCTAATACCAAAGGTCATGTTAAATTTAAAATTTTTTAAAATATAGTTAAGAGAGGACAAATAAAATTAAGTTCTATCTTTTCTTATTTAAAATAATTTTTCTCCCCCCCCCCAAACTAATTTTTTCTTAAAAGATTTACATGAAGAACTGTAAAAATAAAAGGGTGAAAGAAAGCATTAAATACATAAAGAAAATTCATACCTGTTGAAGATTCTGATTTTTACAAATAAATTCTGAAATACTGCAGGTGCTAATATGAAAAACTACAAGGCTTAAAACATTAAATTGCTCATAATTAATATAAAATTTACTGAGAAAGAGTTAATTACAATACATATAACAAAGTGTTGCAACTAACAACATAACTAAACTAAATTCTAAAAATGAAAACAGTTTTATATATTACAGTTTCACATTACAACATAACACCAGAGTCAACAATATCACAAAACAAACAATACAATCACAAAGCAAAACACAAACAAACAAACAAATAAAAACATCACCAGTCGTCATCTTCTTCATCCTTAATATCTAACTTCTGTTGCTTATGGAGTATAAACAGGGTGAATAGAGAACTGAACTGTATGATCACCCCTCAGGTATTTCACTAAAGCATCATTAAAAGCAACATCATTGTCAAACTTCTGGTGAATCAGATCATATGTATGAGTATTCATGGCCTCCATGTTCTGCATCCTATGATCCATCCTTAAAATATCTCCCTGCTGAATCATCAATTGGTCCAATAACTCTCTATTACGGAGGTCACTTGAAGTAGACTCACTAAAAGTAGGGGTCCTAGAAGTTGAAGGAGTATCCTTGGCCTTACTTCCAGATCTCCAATCAACATGGGGCTCATAAGTCTTAATTTTTGCAAGCCCAATCGGTCTCTGAAGCTCAATCCTCTCCTTATCAGGTCTGAAATCAACTCCTACATGCTCACAAAGTGTATAAATGAGAGCAGGGTGTGCCAATGCTCTAGTGGTCTCTCCCAGAGAAATAGATCGAGTGTTCATATAAATGATAGAGCCTACATTTATATCCATCACTTGGTGAATATAGTAATTCAGGATGGCTCTATCCTTGCTCACTTCACTATGCTGGTTTGTTGGAATCATCCTCCCAGAAATAAAATAATGTCAGTTCTTAAATACTACATTTAACATAGAAAGGGGAAAGTTGACTTTAACTCCATTCTTTACTTTTCAAGAACCTTTCTCACCAGTCAGAAAAGAAATAACCTCATCTAAGGCCTCATTTGTAGCAGAGAATGAATGATACCGGCATCTATAAATATCTTCTAACTGAAAAAACTCATTTATGTTTTCTTAGAGTAAACACCACCCTTTTTCCTTGAATTAAAACGAAATCATCAGAAGCCTCCGTAAAGTTGGCATAAAATTCCATAAATATCTCAGCTATCGCATCAGCAGTAAAATAACAATTTTCCCACTCCCGAGCGATAATCAATCATTCAAGTTCTCCTCTCAAATTTTTGAAACCTCGATCCAAAATCACTTTCTTATTTTCTTGAAGATTATGAAATCGAGCACTAGTTTTAAAGCTAACAAACTTTTGCTCTTCATATTCTATTTTTCTTTTGTTCGATCTAGGTGCCATAAGAAATCTTGAAAATTTTGATAAAAATATGAATAAATTCCAAAATTCTGAAAATCCAAATGTAAAACACTTTAAACTTAAATCCACCAAGTAAAAGTTCTTCACCAAAGCATTTTCTCAAAATCTCTAAAAAAAACCCAAAACTTTCGAATATAGGTATTGTGAGAAAAATCTTTGGTGAAAATAAAAAATTTTTACTTTAAAGTGTAGCTCATACCTAGAGAAAATAAAACTTGAAGTTCCTTTGCCTCTAAAATGCCTCAAATCCGCCGATAATCAAGCCCTAAGTGTGAAAGTTGAAAGTCAAAGGTGAATTTAGGGGTAAAAATGGAGGTTGTGCGGTGAAAATCGTGAATTCAAGGGGTTATTACTGCTCTCGAGTCGAAGGCGTCATTGGCACCCATGACAGCACCGTCAACGCTGAAGACCCAACACTAAACGATGACATAAAACTATGCACATAATCAAAGTTCAAAATTCTAAAGCAAAGACAAACCAAACCAAATCAAATCAAACCCACACATTTACATCAAATACATAAATATTCTTAAGCGTTGAAAAGAATCCAAAGTCTTCAGTCATTCCGCTTCATCTTCGGTGCTTTCACCTCCTCTAATATCTCCCATAGATTGGTAATGAACACATAGGTTGTAGAAGGATCGGTACGAGAATTGATCTGTCAAATTTTTTTCGATCCACTCATTTTCCTTAAATATCCGAACTAATCCTACTTCAAAAGTTCCAGTATGATCAAAATTTTCTTTCATTCTCCAATCAAGGTGATCAAAAAGGTACTTAAGATCTCCTACTGTATTCATAATTCTTTGAAGTTCCCTTTCAATTTTCTTCAATTTCTTCTCCAAAGTAAGCGAACTTCCTACTGTTGGTGGTATTAATAGAGTTGAAGCATGTGAAGAATGATCCATAATAGCATTTAATGCTTCATTTTCATTACCAACATATTGATCATCAATAGGGATCATGGGCTCCCATGGTAGTAAATTTTTTTTCCCAACTTTCATATGGCACTTGTGATTGACTGCAAATTAAAAAAATTATACATCGATGCCCAAGTCCATAAATTGGCCCATTCATAATGATACCCATAACAGATTTAAATATGATTAATCCTATATCAATAGCCATTTGAATATAGTAGTTTAAAATAGCACTTTCCTTGGTGATTGTACTAATCTTCATAGTATGGAGTAATTTTGCACAAATAAAGAAATGTCACTGCTTTGAAATTGGATTAAGTGATGAAATAAGAAACTAATATATCCGTCATCTTGTACTTCCCACATATCACTTTCATCTGTCAAAAAATTATAAACATCTTGCATCAAATTTTGCGTAGGAATGAAATTTTTATAATGACATATTGGAATATTTTCTGTCATATACAATTGATTAATCCTCGCAGGAGTAAATGGTACAGCCTTACCTCGTACGAAGACAACTCCTTGAATAATTCCATGTAGATTTGCATATAACTCCTTCACTACAGGCACAACACAGAACTTCCCATCACCTTT
Source organism: Phalaenopsis hybrid cultivar (assembly GCA_002079205.1). Taxonomy (NCBI): domain Eukaryota; kingdom Viridiplantae; phylum Streptophyta; class Magnoliopsida; order Asparagales; family Orchidaceae; genus Phalaenopsis; species Phalaenopsis hybrid cultivar. The sequence continues at coordinate 209,912 of JXCR01144981.1, read as the reverse complement.
GAAAAATGATCTTGTCAACCGGAGCACTTTTATTGATCAATCTGCGATTAACAAATCCTCTCTCCTTGATCAATCTCTTCTTCGTAATAAATTCATCGTATAATCTCTACGTGTCAAAACTAATAAACTTTCTTCTAATGAAAACTCCATACCTTGAAGTATTTCTGGAATTGGAAGCCATGAAATCCAAAAATAGAAAGTTTTTAAAACTTTAAAAAAAAACCCCTGGTGGTTATTATGGAGAGAAATCCTGCTAAAGTCCACAAAAAAGTCGTCTAAACTGTCAAACCGCTCTCGGTGCCGTCGGCACTCTTGATTCGCACTGCTAGCGCTAAGGTCCATTTTCTTGGACGCCATCGGCACCCATTCTGGCGCCGTCGACGCCAGTGGCCAAAATTTTGTGACTTTCTTTTTCATTCAATTTAATTACAACTTTTTCTCCAATACTAATATTTGACTTAATTTATAATAAATTCAACTATGTAGGATTATTATCTACTAATATATAAGACACTTATCAAATAAAATAGTAATACATAGACATATATATGGGTTGCCTCACACAAAGCGCTTGGTTTAATATCGTCAGCTCGACACACCATTTGTTTAGTTGGGTTGACTTAACATTTAAACTTCTTTAAATTGAGGTATGTGCCCTTCATAATAATGTTTCAAACAATGCCCATTAACTTTAAATACCATTTGTGTTTCAAACGATGCCCATTAACTTTAAATATCTTTCCAGTGTTAGGATCTTTAATAACAACAGTTCCATAATGATAACAGTGTTAGGATCTTTAATAACAATAATTCCATAATGATAAACTTTAATCACTTTAAATGGTCCTAATCATCTGGAGTTCAATTTTACTAGAAATAATCTCAATCTTTATTATATAATAGAACTTCTTGTCCAGGTTCAAATTTCTATTGAATAATCTTCTGATCATGCCATATTATTATTTTTTCTTTATAGATTTTTGCATTATCATATGTTTCATTTCTTATTTCCTCAAGTTCATTGAGTTGCAATATTTTTTTCTCACCAGCATCTTTTAGATTAAAATGAAATTCCTTAATAGCCCAAAATGCTTTATGCTCTAATTCTACTAGTAAGTGGCATGTTTTTTCCAAATATTAGTCTGTATGGAGACATTCCTATAGGAGACATATAAGCAGTCCTCTATGCCTATAATGCAATATCTAGTATAGTAGACCAATCCAATTTATAAGGTTTTATAGCTTTTTCTAAAATACCTTTAATTTCACGATTTGATATCTCTGCTAGACCGCTAGTCTTAGGATGATAAGCAGTAGAGAATCTATGCATAATATCTTATTTATTAATTAATTTTTTTATTCTCTTATTCCTAAAATGAGATCCTCCATCAGTAATAATTACTCTCGACATTCAATATCTTCTAAAAATTTTTTTAATTAAAAATTTAAAAACACTCCGAGCATCACATCTGGGTACAGCAATAGCTTCAATCCATTTTGACATATAATCAACAGCAAGTAATATATATAAGTTTCCAAATGAAGACATAAATGGTCCCATAAAATATAATCCCCACACATAAAAAATTTCAACTTTCAATGTGTAATTTAGAGGCATTTCATTTCTTCTAGAAATATTTCCTACTCTTTGACATCTATCACACATTTTAATATATTCATTAACATCTTTAAAAATATTAGGCCAATAAAATTTAGCTTGTAAAATCTTATATGTAGTTTTATTTGTTTTAAAATTCCCTCCAAATTCAGAATCATGACATCTTTCAATTATCTATTGAGTTTCTTCATAAGACACACATCTTCTAACAATTAGATCTTCACATTATTTATATAAATATGGGTCATCCCAAAAATAGTCTTTTGAATCATATATAAATTTCTTTAATTGTGGATTTTTCATATCAGGTGGTAAAATATCACTTACAATATAATTCACTATATCAGCATACCACGGTACATCCATTTCATCAATACTATATAACTGTTCATCAGGGAAATTTTCTAAAATTTCATTTGCAAAATTAGTCAATATTTCTATTTTTATTCTAGACAAATGATCAGTTATTTGATTATTATTTTCCTTTTTATCAATCACGGTAAAATCAAATTCTTGCAATAGAAGTATCCATCAAATTAATCTTGGTTTAACATCATTTTTTTCCATTAAGTATTTAAAAGCAGAATGAGATTGTATGCACTATACATTTAGTTTCAATTAAATAAGATCTAAATTTATCAAAGGCATAAACAATAGCTTATAAATCTCTTTCAGTAGCAGTATAATTACTTTGAGGATCATTTAGAGTCTTACTATCATAATATATAAATTTAAAAACTTTGTCGTGTCTTTGTCCTAATACAACACCAATAGCATAATCACTAGCATCGCACATTTCCCAGTCAGGTGATACTATTATAGGTACAGTGACTAATTTTTTCTTTAATAATTCAAATGCTTTTATGCAATTCTCATCAAAATCAAATTTTGTATCTTTTTCTAAAAGTTGGCATAGTGGTTTAGTTATTTTAAAAAATTTGTTATGTAGCGCCTGTAAAAACCAGCATGTCCTAAAAAACTTCTCACCCATTTAACATTAGTAGGTGATGGTAATTTTTCTATAACTTGGATTTTTGCAGGATCTACTTCCATGCCTTTTTCAGAAATTTTATGCCTAAGCACAATACCTCCTGCAACCATAAAATGACAATTTCCCAATTTAATACAATGTTGACTATTTCACATACTTCCAGAACTTTTTCTAAATTATTAAGACATAACTCAAACAAAGTCCCAAATGCAGAAAAATCATCCATAAACACCTCCATTCATGCTCTATAAAATTGATAAAAATTGACATCATGCATCTTTGAAATGTTGCAGGTGCATTGCATAGTCCAAAAGGCATTCTACGAAAAGCAAATGTTCTATATGGGCTTGTAAATGTTGTTTTCTTTTGATCCTCTGGAGCAATTGGAATTTGATGATAACTGGTATATCCATCTAAAAAGCAATAATATTTATGCACAGCCAATCTATCCAACATTTGGTCTAAAAAGGGTAAAGAAAAGTGAACTTTTCTGGTGGTCATATTTAACTTTCTATAGTCAATACTAATTTGCCAACCAGTAACTTGTCTTATTAGTATTAATTCATTTTTCTCTTTTTCTTCAACAGTCAATCCTCCTTTATTCAAAACACATTGAATTGGGCTTACCCAAGCACTACTTGAAATAGGATATATAATTCCGACATCTAACCATTTTAAAAATTTCTTTTTAACAACTTCATTCATTATTGGGTTTAATCTTCTCTGAGGACCAGCTTTAGGTTCATATTGTTCATCTAATAAAATTTTGTGCATACAAATTGAAGGACTAATTCCTTTAATTCTGCTAAAGTCCATCCAAAAACCTTTTTATACTTGTTCAACATTTCTATCAACTTTTGTTCTTGAATTTCAATTAACTCAAAAGAAATAATAACAAGCAATGTGGATGACTCTCCAAAAAATACATACTTTAAATGGGAAGGTAATATCTTTAATTCAAGTTCAAGTAGTTTAATACTTGAAGGAATAAGATTTTTACTATCGTTTTTCAACAAGTCTAAGGTTTCAAATTTGCCATGAATATAATCCAAATCTTCTCCTTTTATTTCATCTTTATTCTAAAAAAATTTTCCTTGCTTTAATTTATCTTCACACTCATTCTTAAACTATTCATTACTCAGATAATCAACTACTTCCATCCTGAAAATTTCATTATCTTTTCTATTGCAGGATATTTCATAGCTTTTGCCATTTTAAATTTTACTTCTTGATCATTAACTCTCATTATTAATTCTCCTTTTTACACATCTATTACAGCTCTTCCTGTTGCCAGAAATGGTCTCCCTAAAATAATAGGAATCTCTATATCTTCCTTAGTATCCAATACTATAAAGTCTACAGGGAAAATAAATTTATCCACTTTTACTAGTACATCCTCTATAACTCCTTTTGGATAAGTTATTGATCGATAAGCTAACTGAAGAGTTACAGTAGTAGGGGAAATTTCTCCCAAATCTAAACGTTTAAAGATCGAGAAGGGCATAAGATTGATACTCGCTCCTAAATCACATAAAGCTTTTCCATATAACTTTTCACCAATTACACAAGGTATAGTAAACTACCAGGATCATTTAATTTTTCAGGAAGATTTTTTCTGAATAATAGCACTACACTTTTCACTGAGTGCAACAGTCTCATGGCCTGTAAACTTCCTTTTCTTATTTAGTACATCCTTCATAAATTTCACAAAACTTGGCATTTGTTCCAAAGCTTCAATAAAAGAAATATTTATCATTAATTTCATAAGGATTTCCAAAAAATTTGTAAATTTTTTGTCTTTATTTTTTTGCTTCAGTCTTTAAGGAAACGGAGGTAATGGTTTTTCTAAAGGAACCAATGTTTGTTCATTATCATGTTGATCTTTTTCCATTTCTTCCTTCTCTTTATCAACTTTAGTTTCTCTTTGGATCCTTGTTTCAACTTCTTTTCCCCTTCCTAATTGAATAGCTTTAATTTGCTCTTAATTCTGATCTTTTAGATTAACTTCCACAGTACTTAGAAGAATTCCAGAAGGTCTGTTACTAAGTGTAGTAGCAATATGTCCTAATTGATTTTCAATATTTCTAATAGCAGCCCCTTGATTTTGTATTTGATTTCTCATATTCAACATCACTTCTTCCATCGTCAACTTCTTTTCCTTAACTTGTGGGTTAGGATTAGAGTTAAATTGTGGAGGATAATAAGGTTGAAAATTAGGATTTCCTTGATTGTTCAGATTTTCGGATAGATTCACCGGATTGTTATAATTATTCTAATTAAAATTAGGGTGATTTTTCCATCCAGGATTAAAATAGTTAGAATATGGATTTTTATTTCAATTATATATAGTGTGTAAAGTTTCATAAGATGGTTGAGTATCAATAATCTGTCCTAGTGAATTTTCTTCTAATATTGGGATATTTGAGAAATTTTACTCCTATTTGATCAATCTTTTTAGAAATAACAACAATTTGAGATGCCAAAATAGACATTACATCAGAATCATGAATACTGGCTACTCTCTTAGGATTTACCCTTTCATAGGGCCATTAAAAATTATTATAAGCCATTTCTTTAATTAAATAATATGCTTCATCAAAAGGTTTTGGCATTAATGATCCACCCGCAACAGCATCTAAAATAGATCTTAGTGATCCGACTAATCATTTGTAAAAGGTTTGAATTCTTAACCAATATGGCAAAGCATGGTGTGGACATTTTCTAAGAAGATCTTTAAATCATTCACATGCTTCATATATCGATTCCCCTTCAAACTGACAAAAAGCTGTAATATCATTTCTAAGCTTAGCGGTTTTTTAGGGTGGAAATTATTTAGCCAAGAATTTTTGTGATAGTTCTCCCCAAGTTCTAATAGATCCCGGTGCTAATGAATTTAACTAAGCATTGGCTTTATCCCTTAATGAAAAAGGAAAAATTCTAAGCCTAACAGCATCATTAGACACTCCGTCATATTTAAATGTAGCACAAATCTCAAGAAAACTAGAAAGATATATGTTAGGATCTTCAGTAGTTGATCCTCTAAACTGATTATTTTGTACCATTTAGATAATAGAAGGTTTAAGCTTGAATGAACTAGTAGCAACATTAGGATTTTGAATAGTCAAGTGAAGTTCATCTGCTGTCGGATTCACATAATCTTTTAAAGGTCTTTGTCGAATCTCATTTATTGGATTTTATAAGTTATTTGCCATTTCTTTCAAATTTTTAACTTCTCTTTATTGTTTTCGAATTTTTCTAATAGTACATTCTAACACTGAATCATAAGGTACTAATCCTTCAGATCCAATATTTTGCATAAACAAATAAAGTAAGCTAAGTAAAACTCTTTTAAAAAAACACTCTTAAATAAATTTCTTTTTTGATTTTTAATTTTTCGTATATAAATTTTTTTTATTTTTATATATTTTTATGGTATATATATTATCTCTAACTTTCCTAATTTATCAAAACAATTTAATTTACCTAAATTTAACCATTACCATCCCCGACAACGGCGCCAAAAACTTGATCCCGATTTTTTATATGTAAGGATTTATAAAGTTGGCACCACTACNTATATATATATATATATATATATATATATATATAATTATAGACAATTAATAATAGGGTTTTATGCAAGTATATGTATTGTTATCAAGTAATAAAGACTTTCTATTTAAGCCCCAAATATCGATCCCACGAGGAAGGTGTAAATTTACAATGATAAGTTTTACTAGGAAATTTGCAGAAATTCAAACAAAATCACTGTTACTAATTTCAAATGTTCATATGTTATCAAAACTAAAGTACTTAACTATTAGCAAAACATAAATGTCAAGTTTAAAAATTAAATACTAATCTACTAATTATGTTTATGTAATGAAGATTTCTTATATGAAAAAAGCATCCTTCCCACTAAAATGAGGTTCTGGTGAAATAAGATGAGAGAAAAGTTTATAATATGTATTGTGTCAAATAGGAGCAATTATAATTCTCTACTCTGATACAGTGCATAGAAAATCATTGGTTAATTCTAAGTTTCATCCCTAAATCAGTGACTATGCTAGGAAAATACCGGCTCCCACTCTAGAGCTCCCACTTCCCTTCACCTAAAGGCTAACTCTCACTTTAGTTTTTAAACACTAAGACCAAATTGAGGATTTTAGTTTGTCACCCTAAAGATTCTTCAATTCTACACCCAACAAAGAATATTTCCATATTTATTTGCACTTAATTACATGAACGAATTTTTCCTTCATGAAATCAAATGTGATCCTCACTCTGTTGTAAAACTCATACTCCATTTCCCGAATCATTTGTTTCACAACATATTTTAACAATTCAATTGGCCAAATCAAAATGTAAATTAAGTTTGGAGTTGAAAAATCATCACAATTTATTTTATATTTTAATATTGGCACATCATATTATCTCTTTATTTCACCATTACTCAGAGTAAGGAGAAAGATAGAGGGAACTACTTACATTTCATGAGAAAGACACAACAAAACACAATTTTCATATATAAAAGAAAGTTCATACAACACTAATAAACAAACAAAACTTATCTGAAACTTTTTCTCAAAGCAAATCCCTTGTAGCCTTTCCTTAGAATGCAAGATGAAGATATCTCTCACTTTTCTCATTCTCCAACACTCTTATAAAAAGTTTCACACTAAATCTAACCACACAAACTCTAAACTATGAAAGAAAAATTACTAATGGACTCCAATATGGTGGTGGAATGAAGATGGATTATGGAGAATGGCAAAAATGGAGTGTGGTTAATGTTTTAGAGGGAAAAGGAGTCCATTTCTTGATGAATTTCAACCCCAAATAAAGCCCAAGGTATGTTCTCCAAGAGGTGCCTCCAAAAACTCTTCAAAAATCATCCAAATACATCGAACCTTCTTTTTTGCTTTAAGTCCTAAAAATCAATAATCTGCAAGAAAATATCAAAATACCTTCCATTAAGGTGCAATATCACCGAAAATAAGTATTAGATATGGATCTAAAATTGCATATATTTTTGGTGTATCAATCTCCCAAGATGTAATTAACCAGTAGGAACACGTTCCTCTGGAAGTGCTCTTGACCCCAAAATAGATACATACATCTGACTCTCTAGTTATTGGTAATCTACGTAGATACTTCTTTCGCAGATTTTGGTTTATGGTGCCTCCGCCCATTCTTGTTTGGGCAGACATTCTTGACTTATCCTTGTGAGGTTTATCGCATGTAGACTTTCTGCATTTTACTTTTTCTCTTGTTTTTCACTTTGTCGTATGTCCCTTCTTATTTGGTTCCTCTCCTCTTCGAATGGCTGATCTGATTCGGGTGGGAGATTTATTTCTAATAGGGAAAGTATACGGCGATCGACAAGCTGGAGATTCCTTTTAAAATAAAAAAGAGAAAAATGAACGAAAAAAATCATCACTGACCAATAATATCCGAGTCTCTTAATTTTCATCTTCATCTTTAACCCTGACTGGTGAGCACCACACAATCTAGCATACACTTCTTTGACAATATCTTGTGCTTCAGCTCTGCTTAGATACCTCAGCCACATCTAATCAAATGATATTTTATAGAGAACATCACCTACCAAAGCATATGACATATCTCTTCTCGTGATATGATATGTTATTGGCTTGTCTTTTGGTAGTTTTCCTGCTTGCAAATAATCTATTAATGGCTTGCGCCAATCTTTAGTAACATCAGCTACTGCAAGTGCCATCTCTTCTTCTTTTCCACCCTCACGTAGACTGTCAAGGTCAATCTTTGACAAAACTTGGTGCTTGTATTGTAATGTCAATGGAATCCTCTAGTGGACACGCCATTTCCTTAGCAAATTTGGCTAAAGCATCGGCTAGGGAGTTATCTCCCGAGGAATCTTGTACAACGTCACACTGGGGATTTGTTCTAATAATTTCATTTTATACTGATGATATTATGTCAATCTCAGCTTTAAATATATGTACTATCCAACAACTTCTTGAATGATAAGTTATGAGTTGTCATAGAAGATAATGTCTATTATGTCCATTGAGATTGCCAACTCTAATCTGGTAATCAAGGCTTCGTATTCTGCCTCATTATTCATGTATGGATCTATCAGGTGGTAGCACAACCTTAACATTCCCTAATTTGGTGTAACAAAAATCATATTTATTCTTGTTTTGCCTCGTATGACTATCTTCATTTCTTTATCCTTTCTGGAAGACGAAGCTCCGTCAAATTACATTTTCTAATGACTGGCATTGGACAACTCCACTTGTAGTATTTACTCATCTGGCAGATCATCGTTGAGAGGGGACTTAGCTGGAAGTGGGTGCACTGCAAGATAATCTGCTAAAATATGTAGTTTTATAGTGTGAAGGGGTACAAAAGTTATGTCAAATTACAATAAATTCATCAACCACCTTGCTAAGCGTCCGGAAGGTGTTGGTTGGTGACCTAAGGAAAATATGTTAAGATTTTTATACCTATTTTACACTGATTTTGATGATATTTCACTTTAAAGAAGGTTATTTTTGATTTTTTGTTGTAGGTATGATGAATTATGGACTTTTAGAGAAAAATAAACAAAAACGGTGCAATTTGGAGCAAAAACAAGCAAGAAATGAAATTTTGTCTTGTCACCTTTCGATAAATCTTTCGATGCTTAATCCATTTTACACTTTTGAATATTTTTGAATGAGATTATACTTTAAAGGAAGGTTGTTTTCATGCTAATTTTTTAGGGCTATTTGTTAGGAACACAACACAACTGAAATGGGGCGAAAAGGAGCTAAAACGGAGTGAAACGGAGCAAAACAGTGGAGCTGCGCAGTCTGCTCGCCGACGGCGCCCAAAATTGCGCCGACGGTGAGATTTACCTGAGAAGACCAAAAAATCACATAAAAGCTCGCTGAAGGAGCCCTCAAGCCGACCGACGGCGCCTGGGACGACTATGAACCAATTTTTGGCGGTTATGGGCCCAGATTCGACGTATTTGGATGCTTTTTGAAAGGATTCTTGTGGCAACTCTTTAAACTTCTTCCCTACACTTTAAAAGAATGAATTTAGGTTAGAAAAATGGGATTTTTTTGAGATGAATGTTTGTAAAAGTGTGGAGAAAGTTTAGGATTTTTAGAATAGGAGTAGAAATGTAGATTTCTACCTTTTTGGAGAGATTGGAGAGGAGATTTTGAGATAATTTATAAGGAGATGTTCTAGCATTGCATGGATCGGCGGGAGACTTTGTGGGAGAGATATTTTCCTTTCTTTCAAAGGGAAAAAGCTAAGTATTGTGTTCTGGTTTTGTAAACACTTATCTAGTGGATTTGCTTTGGTTAAATGAAGTTTCCGTTGTGTTTTTTTCGGAGAGATTTTCTTCTTTCTTTCAAGGGAAAAAGCTAAGTATTGTGTTCTTCATTATCTTATTAAAGGAGATGTTCTAGCATTGCATGGATCGGCGAGAGTCTTTGTGGGAGAGATTTTCTTCTTTCTTTCAAGGGAAAAAGCTAAGTATTTTGTTCTTCACTAGTGGATTTGCTTTGGTTAAATGAAGTTTCCGTTGTGTTTTCTTCGTGCTTTGTGATGGGATTCTCTTACTCTCTCTTCTTGTTGGAAAATAATGGCATGAGAAGATTATCTCATTGTTTTCATTTTATTTTTCCTTTCTAATGAGTAGAATTCATGTTTAGGATTTTGTGATGCTTGTTAGAAGTGAATTTAATTATCAATGTGATGGTTTTTACTTGCACATTATTTACATTACAATAAATATCTGTTGTAGTGTTAAAATTCATTGTAATTCCATTAAGATTCAAGAGGGCTGTGTAATTCTCAACAAAGTAGAACCACATTCAGATTCCATAGATGGTTAAGTTCATGGGAGTTGAATGCAAATAAATAGGGAAATATACTTTGATGGGCGTAGAATTAGAGATTTTAGGGTGAAAGACTAAAATCCTCAATTTAGTCCTATTGTTTAAGTACTGAAGCGGAGATGTTAGCCCTCAGGTGAGGGGAACGTGGGAGTTCCGAAGTGAGAGCCAGTATCCTCCCAGCCTAGTCACGGATTCAGTAAACAAGCATAGGATTAGTCAATCTTCTTTATGCCTGGACCAAAGGGTAAAGGATAGGATTTCTCCTATTTGGCACATACAATATTTAATGCATCTCATTCCTTTACATTATCCAATTCATTACATAAGAATAGTAGTTTTTAATATCCCAAAATTCTTCAAACCAATTCATCCAACAAGGGATATCTTTAGAATTAATATTTGCATTTATTATAGTTACTATCTTTACATTTAACACTTGAATTTAGGAGTAGTTGCTAGATAAAACATCATTTCAATTGACATTCCAAACTAAAGAAATTCTCTAAACCAATTCATCCAAAAAGGGTTATCTTTAGAATTAATATTTACATTTAGTTACATTCTCCAAACCAATTCATCCAAAAAGGGTTATCTTTAGAATTAATATTTGCATTTAGTTATGTATTATCCAAACCAATCCATCCAAAAAGGGTTATCTTTAGAATTAATATTTGCATTTAGTTATAATAATTATCTTTACATTTAACACTTGCATTTAGGAGTAGTTGCTAGATAAAACATCATTTTAATCAACATTCTAAACTAAGGACTAATTGTAGTAGACTAGAATTTGACTAAGGACCTCTTACCTCCCTTCCTTGTGGGATCAATAAACGGGACTCCACTAGAGCCTTGTATTATTTGAGCGATACGTATATTTGCGTTTGTAATGTGACTTTACAAATCATTAATAAATATATAAATCTGGGTTCATAAATTCTTGCATATTAAAAGTTGCATCAAGTTTTTGGCGTTATTGCCGAGGGTTTAAATCTTCTAGTAGTGGTGTCAAATTCTTGTATTTTTAAGTTTATAAAAAGTCGCTGCCAAGTTTTTGACGCCATTGCCGGGGATTTAAATCTTCTAGCAGCGGTATCAAATTCTTGTAGTTTTTTAAGCATATATAAAGTCGATATTAAGTTTTTGGCGCCGTTGCCGAGGGAAGCTTCGGTAAGAACTTTAGAAGAATTTTAGTTGAAGTAATTAGGCTTAGACTTGGAAAACTGTAGTATCGTAAAAACTATTTTGTGTGAAAAGTGTTTTTATATGAAAAGTGTTAAAAAAAATTTTGTTTTTATGAAAAATAAGGTGTTCGCAAAAATGTTTTGTTGTGTTGAATAGATTTCATCTGTTATTTGTTTAATTATTAATGTATTGTTTGTTGTGTTGCATATGCAAAACAAAGGATCTGCAGGACTTGTGCCTTATGATCCCGAGTTTGAAAAAAAGAAAAAAATAAAAATACAAAGAGGACTCAAAAAACTAGAAATGAAAATGGAAATTTTCAAAATATTAACTTGAAAAATCATCATACTTCACTGAAGGATTACGTAAATCCTACGACAGATGAAATTCACTCAAGTATCGAAAACCCTGTCGTAGAAGCTGACTCATTTAAAATAAATCTTAAGATTATCCAATTGGTGCAGAATAATCAGTTTGGGGGAACTCCTTTGGAGGATCCCTATTTACACTTATCAAATTTTATAGAACTTTGTGCTATATTTCATTATAACGATATGTCAGACGATGCTGTTAGACTAAGGCTTTTTCCTTTATCACTAAGGGATAAGAATAAAATGTGGTTATACTCATTAGCACATGGCTTTATTAAAAATTGGGAGGAGTTAACTTAGAATTTCCTAACTAAGTATTTTCCACCTTCAAGGACTACGAAACTTAGAAAAAATATTATCTCATTTTGTCAATATGAAGGGGAATCATATATGAAGCCTAAAAGATTTAAGGAACTCCTAAGAAAGTGTCCACATCATGCTCTGCCTGATTGGTTAATCATTAAAACTTTTTATAATGGGTTAGTAGAATCCCTTAGGTTTATAATTGATGCTGCTATTGGGGAATCATTAATGTCAAAACCATTTGATGAAGCGTATGTGTTAATTGAAAATATGGCTGCAAAACAAATTTTAATGGCCCTCTACAAGGGTAAATCCTAAAAAAGTAGCCAGTGTTCATGATTCAGATGTGATTACAATTCTTGCATCTCAAGTTGCTGCAATAGCAAAGAAGTGGGACCAATTTGGAATGAACCAAACTCAATTTACTCCAGTAAGTGATGAAAGTTCATTAGGGCATATGATTGATTCTAACTTATCATATGAGACTTTAAATACCATAAACAACCCATATTCTAACTTTTACAACCCAGGTTTGAAGAACCATCCTAATTTTAACTGGTGTCATACTACTTGGGCTGGAAACAAACAATGGGAAAATAATGATGCAAATCCTAATGGGAGTTGGAATAATCAAAGGAACACAAACTATAGACCTTCATATCCACCAGACTCTAACAATGATCAACAATTTGAGAATAAGAAGATGTTTATGGAAGAAGTGGTATTGCAAATGGGAAACCAGTTGCAAAGTCAAAATGCTGCGATTAAAAATATAGAGAATCAACTGAGACAAATTGCTAATTCACTTAGCAATAGACCCTAAGGAACACTTCCTAGCAACATTGAGATCAACCCTAAGGAGAAAACTAATAAACAAGTAGAAGTTGTCCAATTAAAAAGTGGAAGAGAGAAAGAGGATGTGGTTAGAAAAGAGAAATATGTTGCAAGAGAAATAAAGGAAACTAAAAGACCTAAAGAACATGTTTCTAAGGATCTGAAAAAATTAATATCTCCAACTAAAATCAGTTAGGAAAGACCACCACCTCCATTTCCTTAAAGACTTAGACAACATGAGTTGGATAAAAAATTTTCAAAGTTCATGGACGTACGTAAGAAGTTAACGATAAATATTCCTTTCACTGAAGCTTTGAAATAGATGCCAAGTTATGCAAAATTTATAAAGGATATATTAAATAAGAAAAGGAAATTTGGGGATTATGAAACAGTTGCACTAAGTGAGGAGTGCAGCGCTATACTTTAGAAAAATTTTCCTCAGAAACTTAAAGATCATTGTAGCTTTACAATGACTTGTGTAATTGGAAAAAGATTATGTGGAAAAGCTTTATGTGATTTAGGATTAAGCATTAATGTGACACCTCTATCTATATTTAAAATGTTAGGTTTAGCCAATATTTCTCCCACTACTATAACCCTTCTGTTAGCTGATCGATCTATTATTTATCCAAAAGGAGTTATAGAAGACGTGCTTGTTAAAGTGGATAAATTTATCTTTCCTATGGACTTTATTGTATTAGATATGGAGGAAAATAAAGATATTCCCATTATTTTGAGTAGACCTTTTCTTATTACTGGACAAGCTATGATAGATGTGCAAAAAGGAAAGTTAACTATGAATATTAATGACCATGAAACCACTTTTGATATTTTAAAGGCTATGAAATATCCAACTGAGAGAAACGATGATGATTGTTTCTGGATGGATGGAATTGATTATCTAAGTAAAAACTATTTCCAAAAAGATTTTTAGAGTAATTTAATAGATGAGATCGAAATGGGCTTTCATGATGAGTCTAAAATTTTTTTTAAAGAAGATTGTATGTATGTTCAGGGAGGTGTGAAATGATGGACGTTACCAAAAATAGTAAACTTTTAATTCCATCTGTTGAAAAATCTCATGACCTTAAAATGAATTTACCTCATATAATTTTAAAGCCTACCTATTTGGTGAATTCTTATACACCACTAGTCTCTATATCATCATATTCAACTCAATCACAAGATGAACTTGAATTGAATGATGAAATTAGAGAAAGATCTCCTATAAAAGAGTTATTCAAAGTCACTAAATGGCATATTTTGTGGTATACAAACAAAATAAATGAGATTTTGATGCTGGGGCAGATTATTAATGCAATTAACAGTTACCCCTCAGAGATTTTACCTAGTTACTCTGAGATAAATCCTAAGGAAATGAATTATGAGCAATTTAAAATTATTGAACTGATATTTAGAAGAGAATTCGATGATTTATTTCAAAAGAGTTTTGAGTTGAGAGATAAGGATAAGGAAACTGAAAGATCAATGGAAGAAATTCTTGAAGAATTGGAAGATAATTTGAAACAGAAGAGTAATATAGAAGATATTGATCTAGAATCTGAATTATCTAGAGAGAATCTGATCCAAAATTTGGGAGATCATAAAGTATCATATAAAGATCTATTTCTTATAAAGTTTAAGGATGATATTAATATGCAAATTAAGAAAATTACTACAAGAATATTGGATCTAGAAAGAAATATGAGAACCAAGGATATGAATTAATATGAAAAGGAATAGCTTAAAGAAAAATTTAAATTTGAGGACTTTGTAGGAATCCCTGGATCTGGAAAAAATTGGGCTATTGATCAAGGATTACTTAATTGGAATTTTGATCCAGGTGGAATCATTTGTCATGCTAGCGACGTTAAATCAAGTGTCTTATGAGTCACAACCCATAGTTATCTGTGTGGTTTGATTTAATATGCTTAAGAGTCATGATTGTTAGCATTGTATTGTGTTTTCTTTAGTGTGGATTGATATGTTTGCTTGATGTTTGGTAGATGTTTGGATTGTAAGTGGTTTGATTTACAATAGATCATAACTTTTATGTAGTACTAAAATTACTTGAGAACAAGTAATAGTTAAGTTTGGGGGATTTTGACCAAAGAAAAATATGTTGAGATTTTTATACTTATTTTACACTGATTTTGATGATATTACACTTTAAAGAAGGGTATTTTTGATTTTTTGTTGCAGGTATGATGAATTATGGACTTTTGGAGAAAAAGAAACAAAAATGGTGCAATTTGAAGCAAAAACGAGCAGGAAATGAAATTTTGCATTGTCACCTTTCGATAAGTCTTTCGATGTTTAATCCCTTTTACACTTGTTGCATATTTTTGAATGATATTACACTTTAAAGGAAGTTTGTTTTCATGCTTATTTTTTAGGGCTATCTGTTAGGAACACAACGCAACTGAAATGGGGCTAAACGGAGCTAAAACGGAGCGAATGGTGGAGCTGCGCAGTCTGCTCGCCGACGGCGCCCAAAACGGCGCCAACGGTGAGATTTACCCGAGAAGACCAAAAAATGACATAAAAACGGCGCCAACAGCGAGATTTACCCGAAAGCGCCCTCAAGCCCGCCGACGGCGCCCGGGACGACTTTGGACCGACTTTTGGCGGTTATGGGCCCAAATTCAACGTATTTGGATGCTTTTTGAAAGAATTCTTGTGGTAACTCTTCAAACTTCATCCCTACACTTTAAAAGAATGAATTTAGGTTAGAAAAAAGGGGTTTTTGTGAGATGAATGTTAGGAAAAGTGTGGAGAAAGTGCAGGTTTTTTAGAATAAGAGTAAAAATGTAGATTTCTACCCTTTTGGAGAGATTGGAGAGGAGATTTTGAGACAATTTGTAAGGAGATGTTTTAGGATTGCATGGATCGGCGGGAGACCTTGTGGGAGAGATGATTGTCTTTCTTTCAAAGAGAAAAAGCTAAGTATTTTGTTCTTCATTATCTTTTGATTTTTGTAAACACTTATCTAGTGGATTTGATTTGGTTAAATGAAGTTTCCGTTGTTTTTTCTTCGTGCTTTGTGATGGACTTCTCTTACTCTCTCTTCTTATTTGGAAATAATGGCATGAGAAAATTATGTCATTGCTTTTATTTTACTTGCTTTTGTAATGAGTAGAATTCTTGTTTAGGATTTTGTGATGCATGTTAGAAGCGGATTTAATTATCAATGTGATAGTTTTTACTTGTACTTTATTTACATTACAATAAAGACCTGTTGTAGTGTTAAAAGTTGTTGTAATTGCATTAAGACCCAAGTGAACTGTGTAATTCTCAACAATTAGAATCACATTCAGTTCCATGAATTGTTAAGTTCATGGGAGTTGAATGCAAATAAATTAAAATATACTTTGATGGGCGTAGAATTGGAGATTTTAGGGTGACAGACTAAAATCCCCAATTTGTTCCTATTATTTGGGTACTAAAGAGAAGATGTTAGCCCTCATGTGAGGGAAACGTGGGAGCTACGAAGTGAGAGCCGGTGTCCTCCCAGCCTAGCCACGGATATAGTAAACATGCATAGGATTAGTCAATCTTCTTTATGTCTGGACCAAAGGGTAAAGAATAGGATTGCTCCTATTTGGAACATACAATATTTAATGCATCTCATTCCTTTACATTATCCAATTCATTACTTAAGAATAGTAGTTTTTAATATCTCAAAATTCTCCAAACCAATTCATCCAAAAAGGGTTATCTTTAATAGTAGTTTTTAATATCTCAAAATTCTCCAAACCAATTCATCCAAAAAGGGTTATCTTTAGATTTAATATTTGCATTTAAACATACAATATTTAATGCATCTCATTTCTTTACTTATCTACAATTCATTACATAAGAATAGTAGATATTTAATGCATCTCATTCCTTTACATTATCCAATTCATTACATAAGAATAGTAGTTTTGTATCTCAAAATTCTCCAAACCAATTCATCCAAAAAGGGTTATCTTTAGAATTAATATTTGCAATTTATTTAATGCATCTCATTCCTTTACATTACCTAATTCATTACATAAGAATAGAAATTTTTAGTATAATTCTCCAAACCAATTCATCCAAAAAGGGTTATCTTTAGAATTAATATTTGCATTTAGTTATGGTCTCCAAACCAATTCATCCAAAAAGGGTTATCTTTAGAATTAATATTTGCATTTAGTTATAGATACTATCTTTACATTTAACACATGCATTTAGCAGTAGTTGCTAAATAAAATATCATTTTAATTGACATTAAAAACTAAGGACTAATTGTAGTAAACTAGAATTTGACTAAGGACCTCTTACCTCGCTTCCCTGTGGGATCGATAAATAGGACTCCACTAGAGCCCTGTATTACTTGAGCGATACGTATACTTGCATTTTAAATTTTGAATTTACAAAATCATTATAAATATATAAATCTGGGTTTATAAATTCTTGCATATTAAAAGATGCATCCATTTTTTGGCGTCATTGCCGAGGGTTTAAATCTTCAAGTAATGGTGTCAAATTCTTGTATTTTTAGGTATATAAGAAGTCGCTGTCAAGTTTTTGGCGCCGTTGCTGGGGATTTGAATCTTCTAGCAGCGGTATCAAATTCTTGTAGTTTTTTAAGCATACATAAATTCGCTATCAGTTGGGTCATCAAATATTGCAATGGATTAACTTTCAAAATAAGAGTGATCGTATGAGAGAGCATGTAATGTCTAAGCTTCTGGGTGGCAAAAATTAAAGTTAGATAGTGCTTCTCAATAGGAGGATACTTTACCTCCATCGGTATTAGACGTCAACTCAAGTAGTAGAATTTTTTTTCCTTACCCTTGTCGTTGACCTAAGCTAGCAAGGCTCCGAGAGAGTCATCTAAGGCCGCAGTATAAAGGATCAACAGTTTTCCCGAGATAAGGGCTGCCAAAAAAGAGTTGTCATTAAAAATTGCTTAATATCCTTGAAGGCCCACTGACATTTCTCTTCCCAAATGAATTTTGAGTCCTTTTTAATTAATTGCTAGAAGGGCTGACACCTACCTGACAGATTTAATATAAAGCGTCTTAGGTATGTTAGTTTTCCTTGAAAGGATGGTAGTTGTTTCAATTTTTTTGGATGAGGCATTTCTAAGATATTTTTAATCTTATCTGGGTCGATCTCAATTCCCTGATGACGGACAACAAATTCTAGAAATCTCACAGAGGTAATGCCGAAGCCCGTTTTAAAAGATTCATCATATTATCATAATTGCTCCAACACAATCCTCAAAATGTATAAGTGGTCTATTCTTTGTTTTCTTTTGATGACCAAGTCATCCACGTAGCACTCCACTTGGTTGTGGATGAGGTCATCAAAGATCTTCGTCATAGCTCAATGATATGTCGCTCCGACATTCTTCAACTAGAATGGCATTACTATGTAGCACAAGATCCCAATTAGCATTCTGAAAGCTATAAGCGCTGCATCTTTTGAAGCCATCTTGATCTAATTATAACCGGACGATCCATCCATCAAGGAGAAGATCACGTGTGTTAATTTGATGACCATCATTAATTCTGGTATCAGTAGTCGGAACTCATCTTTTGGACATACTTTATTTAACTCTGTGAAGTCAACATTTACATGGATCTATCCATTCTTCTTCTTAACTTGCACAATATTTACTAACCACATCAGGTATTGTTCTTCCGGCACAAAGTTGGCGTCTATTAACTTCTTTACCACGGTAATGACTTGTTTCTCTATTTTGAGGCGCATTCTTCTAGGAGTTTGTTTTATTGGGTTCATATTTTTGTCTAACTCGAGCTTATGTAATTCAACCTTTGAGGATAATCCTAGCATTTCATCATAACACTAAGAAAAGCAATCATTGAATTCTGACAAAAATCTAATCAACTTTGTAGATTCTTTTTTGCTAAGTAGAGAACTTATGAAGGTTAGTCAGGTTCCTCAAAATCGAGATTGGCTTCCTTCAATTCATAGATAATTGGCTTGATTTCTTCTTCAAATTCTGGCGAAGCATCATCTATCGGAGAATTTTCAAAGTCATCATTCACATCGAGACAATCCTCTTCAAACTCACTAGTAACAACCAATGCAAAATCCTAAATCATCAACTTGTTCTATCGTACCAAACTTGAGACCTTCTTTCAAATTAGGAGATCAACTCTTAACATTCCATAATTTCTCAAAGAGATATAGTTTGTCCTTTGGCATTCATTTTGATACACATACCTGTTGAATTAGCTTTTGTACACAAGAATAAAAGTAACAAAAAAACATTTCTATTAGTTCATTAGAATCCTCTTCCAAATTTACATGATTTTCAGGCATAGTAGGAGGCTAAGCACAATAAAAATTGATCAGCTTAAAACCAACACCCTGAACTTCCTTGACCTTTAAACTCTCAAACTTTTGAGGGTAGATTAGAGTAAGGATCATGGCATGCATGTGGTGGTCTACCCGATCATACATCGACTCATATTCACTTTTCTCCACATCCTTCAAAGAAATCTGAAACTATGGTTTTATCTATTTTATCATCATCATTTCTTCATCGGACTCATCTTCATTAGAGCTTTTTTTTATGTAGATGCAGATGGTCAGCTTTGTCCGTTCAACCATTATGTTGGTTCTCCCTCGTCCATGTCCCTGGCTTTGATCTTGGATGCATGTACTTAAATAACCTCTACCAACTCGTTGAAAGGAAGTGATATTAGATTTTTGAAGTGGAGTTTAATGGTACATTCTTTGTAATTCTTTTGCACCTTCAATCTTATCTAGCACAGCTTCATGGGAGGAGACGGTCTTCTTTGGAGGAGTGTAGTAGGAAGCGTCTTCATGGATGCATACCTCATGAACTGAAAATGGTTGCAAATCCCCTTTGTTGCGATGTTCTTTTCCTTCCTTGAAATATTTGATACAATGGTGTAGTGATGATGAAATCATATTATGCTCGTGCAGCCTTGGTCGACCAAGCAAAGCATTGAAAGAGGTCTCTGTGACGATGATATGGAACTTTATAGTTGTTACTAGCTCTTCAACTTTCATCAGTATAATCAATCAAAGTGCTCTCTCCCTTTTGAAAAATCTTCTTAACATTATATTATTAGTTATAAGCTCTTGAAAGTCAATATCCAAGTATGCTAACGTCTGTAGACTCATTAAGTTGAGTGATGCTCCCGGATCTACCAAAACTCTCGACAACCGAGGTTGATGGAGATGTACAGCTGTCGGTTGTGATTGAAAGTTCTAAGATACAAGTCTTCATCATTGAAGGTTACTCCAGGTTGTTCATTTAACGAACAAGCTTCATCTGAGGATGTGTTGGCCAATTGAGCTAAGCAATTTTCTAGATCAAGTAGAGCACTAACTATAGACTCACACATCTCCTTTGACAAGAACAAATCATCGTGGATGCCTAGTTTAGCCGGAAACCTTCTATGATGAGCTAGTACATTATAATCCACCTTATATAAAGCTTTAATCTTTACTTAGTTATGTATCTCTTACATTAGCGGAGGTGAAGGTGGCTCTTCTCGAGTAACTATTTGCTTTCCTTTATCCATTGGAGCCATTCTTGGGGTAATACCTTTCCACTCCTCAGATTTATTTCTTTGATCTCTTCTTCTTCTTCTTGCGATGTTGTGGGAAAATTTTCTTGTGTTTCTTCTGTATCAGAGAAATCTAAGCTGATGGTGATTGGTGTTCCTTGAAACTCGAGGACTGGCTCCTAACTCCCAGAACTGTAGTAACTGATGTCATCGATATCTTGTTCATTTTTGTTAACGTGTTCATCGGTCTTAAGTACGATTTAAATATCATTTCGAGAATCAAGATTAAGGTTAGATTGGTCACAATCAATTACGTTATCTCTAGATAAAGTTAACATGTAGCTGAAATCTTAATCATTATTTTTGAAAGACCCCTAAGGGGAAAAAAGAAAATTATACATGGTCAGGGGTTCGAGAAATTTTTCCCTCAAATTCTAGACAACCAATCTAGCAGAGGCAGCCCCTATCCTCCCCCTCACACTATCATTCTTTACAATCATATCCTTCTTCTTTGGTTGTGACGGATTCTCCAACAAAATCTCCAACTTGGGCCTGATAGACTGGAGACTCTGAATAGCGGCTTGTACTGAAGCGATATGAATCTAGTCGAGTATCTTCTTGGAAGATCTGCTCCAAAATATGCTCCATCCATATTTATCTAAATAAGGCTCTATCGGAGTGATTAACTTAGTCAAAATCATATTTATAGAACCTCTCAAATTCCTTTCAAGCCAATCCTTAAAAATAAAATAGCCCTCAATGGTATGCCCAAGTATTCTGTGATATAAAAAAAATTGGGATGATCCTTCTTATTGGCCTCCTCTGGCTTCTTTGGTTTCAATAATAAAAATTTGGGTTTCTTCATCAAATTCCCAAACACCTGTGGCATAGCTTCATCGTTGAAGGAATACACCCTATTCATCCGCTCTACAAACAACAGGCCTCGCCTACCCTCTGTCCGGTGTGGCCCTCTCTGAGAAGACTACTGACTCAGCTGACCATACAGTTGTACCTGCTATAGCTGCTGATGAGGCTGACTATGTTAGGAAAACTGCTGGGAATTTTGATGAGAATGCTCGAATTGAATCTTCATGGACTACTTTCCCTTATCAATTGTTGCTATTGTCCGAAATTTCTTCTCAAGTACTCTGGCTGCTTTGGACCTATCAGGCTTTTCCTGGGACTCCATGTGCTTTACTTCTGGCTGTAGGCTATTGGCTTTGCTTAGCAACTTCTCAAATGACTTGATTGTGAGTCTCTTAAGCATGAAATCTATTGGTCAATGAATGATCTTGATTAGAATTGCAATTGCATGTTGTTCTTATAGTTGAGGATGGCATTTCATGCTTATGTTTCTCCACCTCAAGATGTAATTCACCAAGGTCTCATTAGAATTTTATCTTTCCAGTACAAGATCCCTTATGGTGACGTAATGCTGCGCTCTAGCAAATCTCTTCAAGAACAAGTGCTTCAACTCAAAAAAGTCTTCACTAGCTCGTTAGGCAACTTGACATACCAATCAAATGTTATCTGTGACAAGCTGCTGAAAAATTAATGGAAAAGTAAGGCTTCATTTCCCTATCATTATAACAACTGGCTTGGAAATGGTTTATAAGCTGACGAGGATTTCTGGTCCCATCAAACATCTTGAAGTTTGGTGACAATAAGCCCTTGGGGTAAGGCACGACATCAAATTCCTTCGGGTAAGGTCTACCCTACCCTTTGAAATTGATGCATCACCCTTAGATTGGGCTAAGGCCTCCCGAACTTGTTTTTCAACCATCTACTTAATATTTTTTATGTTGATCATCTATGTTGGCGAAGGCAACATCTTTCCTTTCATTTGTAATGTGAACAATCTCTGGCTAGTTGACCTCCAGAGAAGCTAACTGTTGTGATTAGGATTGTCCATGCATTGTAACCATGGCAAACATGGTGGCGGCCATGTCCTCCATTCTTTTCTCCATTTGGCTGATCTGCTCAATTCTTAACAAAACAACCCCATGTAGGTTGTCTGCGACGTTCCCCTCAAAAAGTGGTTGGGCTTCACACGTAAATGTAGCAGTTGTAGTCTCGATGACATTAATATACATAAACTCCTCATCGAGATAATCGTGAAAATCAAAATCTTCATAATCGATAGTCACTCCATGTTCTCTGACCAACTCAGAAATCTTGACTCTAAGCTTTTCAACTTTTTCTTCAATAATATTTTTTTACATTGTCTTGAGATGTGGAGGACTCTCTTGAGCATCCTCCCTTTGCACATCAAACTAGGTAGCAATAGCTGCAACAACATTTGATACTTCCGACCCATGTTTCATTCCACAAACTATCTTTGCGGGCTGATCAAACGGTACTGGTGCGAAAACCATGGGTATCCATACCTTACTCTTTATCGGTGATGCCTTGAGATAGAGTGTCTCAGCAGAGGCATCAGTATGTTGGAGAGAGGCATGCTCCCTGTGGTGTGGACCAAGTGTACATCATCTGGTGACTTCTTCCCTTTATCTTTTTTTGAAACATCTTTATGAACAATGATAGGTAGTATTCTCGGACCCAGATGTGACTTGACCGGTTAATGTATTACATGCCTTAGAGAAATGGCAGTGTTATCTGAAATGGTGCTGACTCAGCTTCTTAGGCAGAATTTGACAAGAATACGAGCTGGCAGGACCTTGACTGATCTTTGGGACTGACAGGCCGATCTGACATTTTTCAAAATTTCTCCTTTCATCCGGGGTGATACTATCCATCGTACCCATTTGAGTAACTCAATGACTAAACACCCTTCCTTTGCAGCCAATCTTTCAAATACTGTACGGACTCTGGGCATTGGAGTGGGCTTCTCCCTTTCCTCACCATGACCATGGGGTACTGGTAGAGCAGCAACAATCCTATGAATGCTCTCACATCTGATGTTATTCATTAATGGATGAAACCAACTCCCTCAAAGGAGAGGAAAGGTCTCAAACAATCTGAGTTCCTCTTGGTGAGGAATCTTGTCAACAAATGTTATCTCTATATTAGGGGCCTTACCCTTTGACTACAGTTTCTTATATGTGACCTGGTTACCGACATAGTATTCAAATTGGAGCCAATCTCAAATACTAACAACAAGGCAATAAACTCATCAACTGAATCTTCTACAATCATAACTTCCTTTTTCTTTGCCTTAAAAGACTGTACAGTTGGCACAATAAGAGTGAATCCAGTGGCAGTCATTGTAACCACTATTGAGCGAACGAGCACAAGAATGATAAACCTAACAGATGTCAGAGCTATGGTGATCTTCGCATTCTTGCAAGAAGGGAAATCCTGGGGGCAGTTCAAGTTAAACTCAACTGACAGTTCTTGTACTTCCAAGGCACCAACCTTCTAGATGACAAATGGGGCTTTTTCAAGCACAACCTCAAGTTTGTCAAATCCGGCTCCAAACTTGCTCATTGGGGCAACGTTGCATGCATCAAGATTCGCCAAAAATATATGCATTTTTAAACATATATTTTATACTCATTTTTGGTGATATTGCACTTTAAAGGAAGGTCCTTTTCATGTTTTATTACAGGTTGATGTTTTTTAGCACTTGGAGCAAAAATGATGGAATTTAGAGTCAAAATGGAGTTATGCGGAGAAATACTCAGCCCTGACAGGGCCAGCATGAACACCAACGGTGCCATCATGGACGTTGATGGCACCAGAATGAAAGGAGTATAGAACAGCAAGGGTGCCAACGACGCCATTTTATAGAGAGCACAAATTAATTTTGGGCCACTGGTGCCTACAAGACCATCGTGGGCGCTGACAGCATTGTAGTTGATTCAGGGCAAATTTCTAGAAGATTTGACAAGTTTAGACACTTTTTGAAGAGTTATTTTATACACCTCTTGGAAAACTCACATTATGCTCTATTTGGAGTGAAAATTGATTAGAAAAAGGAGTCCTCTAGTGTGTCATTAAGTATTCTTTAGTGTTCCATTGTGTGTATTGTGTAGTGTGGTGAGTCTAAGTGTGATTTCTCTTAAGAGTTGTTGGAGAGGAAGAGAAGTGAGAGATTTCTTCTTCCCTATATCTTCAAAGAGAGAATTAAGAGTCTTGTAAAGAGAAAAAGAGTGCAAGAGGAGCTGGAAGGGATTTGCTTTAAGGAAGAGTTAAAGATAAGTGGTATTTGTTTACTATTGTTGAATAAACTTTTTTTTTGTTTATGAAAATTGTATTTTTTCCTATCATTCTCATGAGTTCTGAATAGTTTTATTTGTTTTTCCCCCTACTCTGAGATTAGTTGAAATGAAGAGATTATTTGGTTGTGCCAATTTTATAATATAAAATAAATGAAGATGATTTTTTCACTACGTTCTTAATTTACTTTTCAATTTGGCTAATTGAAATGTTAACATTTGTTGTCAAACATACTATCCATGAAATGGAGTATGAGTTTTAGAATAAAGTTAGAATCACATTTGATTCCATGAANTATATATATATATATATATATATATATATATATATATATATATATATATATATATATATATATATTACTGGGTGAAGAATTAGTGATTCTAGGGTGACAGACTAAAATCCCCAATTTAGTTTTAGTGTTTAAGAATGAAAGAGAGAGTTAGCCTTCAGGGAAAGTGAAGTGGGAGCTCTAGAGTGAGAGTCAGTATCCCTCTAGCCTAACCACAGACTAAACCTAAGATTAGCCAATAATTCTTTATAACACTTGACTGAAAGTAGAGAATTAAAATTTCTCTTATTTGGCATAAGACATATTAAAACCATTTATCTCTCTCATTTGACCAAAAACGCATAGTAGTGGGAAAGTTGTTTTCTCATATTTGATGACTTCATCACAAAAATATAGTTTGGTAGTTGTTTCTTAGCTTTGCTTTATAGTTTCGCTAATAGTTGGTAATTTAGTTTTGATAGAACCCGAAACATTTGAAATTAGTGTAGTAGATTATCTTTATTGTTGTGAATTTCTTGATTTTAATTTCCATTACGAATTTACACCTTTCTCGTGGGATCGATATTTAGGGCTAAAATAGAAAGTCAAGTATTACTTGATAACAATACGCATACTTGTGGAGAATCCCAACATAAATTGCTTCAATTTCTTATTCATAAATACAGAATCAAGTTTTTGGCTTCGCCGCAAAGCAGAGTCAACTTTATTAATTTTATAGATTTATAATTTTGGGATCAAGTTTTGGCATCGTTACCGAGGAAGGTAACGATAAAGTAAATTGATTTGGTAAATTAGGAAATTTAGCAATAAAATAAATAAGATAAAATAAAATGAATTTTAAAAAAATAAAAAATCATAAAAAAAATATTTTTTTTTAATTTAAGAGTACTTTTAAGATTTTTTTTTTGCTCATTATATTTGTTTATGTGTAGTATTGGATCTGAAAGTTTAGTACCTTATGATTCAAAATTAGAATGTATTATTACAAAAGTTTAAAAACAACAAAAAGAAATAAGAAATTTGAACGAAATGGCGAATAGTTTAGATAATCAAATAAATGAAAATTGACAAAGATATTTAAAAGATTATGTTAATCCTACAACAGATGAACTTCACTTGACTATTCAAAACCCTGATGCTGCTGCTAAATCATTTGAGATTAAACCTGTTCTTATCTAAATGGTATAAAATAATAAGTTTGGAGGAACACCTTCTAAGGATCTTTACATCTTGCTAGTTTTCTTGAAATATATGCTACTTTTAAATATGATGGAGTGTCTAATGATACTGTCATACTTAGAATTTTTCCTTTTTTCATTAAGGGAAAAAGCTAAAGCTTGGTTAAATTCATTAGCACCTGGATCTATCAGAACTTGGGGAGAACTATCACAAAATTTTTTAGCTAAATATTTTCCACCCTCGAAAACTTCTAAGCTTAGAAATGATATTACATCTATTTTGTCAGTTCAAACGGGAATCGAGATATGAAGCTTGGGAATGATTTAAGGATCTCTTTAAGAGAATTCCACACCATACTTTACCAGATTGGTTAATAATTTAAACATTTTATAATAGATTAATAGGATCACTTAGATCTATTATAGATGCTATTGTAGGTGGATCATTAATGTCAAAACCTTTTAATGAAGCATATTCTTTAATAGAGGAGATGGCTACTAATAATTTTCAATGGCCCTCTGAATGGATAAATCCAAAGAGAGTAGCTAGTATTCATGATTCTGATGCAATGTCTATTTTGGCATCTTAAATTGCCGCTATATCAAAGAAGATTGATAAAAATGGAGTGAATTATTCTCAAATACGACCAGTGTTAGAGGAAAATTCACTATGACAGATAATTAATACTTCGTCATCTTATAAAACTATGAAAGTTATAATATTAGAAATAATAATCCCTATTCTAATTATTATAATCCTGGATGGAAAAATCACCCTAATCTTAGTTGGAATAAATATAATAATTTGGTGAACACCTCAGGAAATTCCCATAACCATGGGAATCCTAATTATAGACCTTATTATCCTCCTGGATTTAACAATAACTCACAAGTTAAGGAGAAGAAGTTGACTATGGAAGAAGTGATGTTGAACATGAGAAATCAAATACAAAATCAAGGAGCTGCAATTATAAATATTTAAAATTAGTTAGAACATATTGCTACTGCACTTAGTAACAGACCTTCAGGAATTGTTCCTAGCACTATTGAAGTTATTTCATAAGATCAGAATAAGGAGCAAATTAAAGCTATTCAATTACAAAGTGAAAAAGAAGTGAAGACAAGAATCCAAAGAGAAACTAAAGTTGAGAAGGAGAAGGTGGAAATTAAAAGCGACAATGATGAAAATAAACCAATAAAAATTTCTTTAGAAAAATAGCCAACTCCATTTCCTCAATAATTAAAGCAGAAGAATAATGATAAACAATTTACAAAATTTTTGGAAATCCTTAAAAAGTTAATAATAAATGTTCTTTTCATTGAGGCTTTGGAACAAATGCCAAGTTATTTGAAATTTATAAAGGATATACTAAAAAAGAAGAGGAAATCTATAGAACATGATACTGTTGCAATCAGTGAAAAGTGTAGCGCAATTATTCAGAAAAAGCTTACTGAAAAGTTAAAAGATCGAGGTAGTTTTACTATACGTTGTGCTATTGGTTAGAAATTTTTTGGAAAAGCCTTATGTGATCTAGGAGCTAGTATTAATTTTATGCCTCTATCAATTTTTAAACATTTAAATTTAGGAGAGATTTTCCCTACTACTGTAACTCTTCAGTTCGCTGATCAATCAATAACTTATCCTAAAGGAGTTATAGAGATGTATTATGAAAGTGGATAAATTTATTTTTCCTGTAGACATTATTGTATTAGATATGGAGAAAGATAAAGAGTTTTCTATTATTTTTGGGAGACAATTACCTGCAACAGGGAGAGCTGTGATAGATGTGCTAAAATGAGAATTAATAATGAGAATCAATGATCATTAAGTAACATTTAATATAGCAAAAACTATGAAATATTTTGCGATAGAAAAAGATAATGAATGTTTTAGAATGGAAGTTACTGATTATCTAAGTAATGAGCAATTTAAGGGAATGTTTGAAGAAAAATTAAGGCATGAAAAGAATTATTAGAATGAGAATGAAATAAAAAACTAGAATTTAGATTATGTTCAAGACAAATTTAAGGGTTGGACCTTTTGTAAAATGATAATAAAAATCTTATTCCTTCAAGTATTAAACCACCTAAACTTGAACTAAAAGTATTACCTGTCCATTTAAAATATGTGTTTTTAGGAGATTTATCTATATTGCATGTTACTATATCTTCTGATTTAATGGAAATTCAAGATAAAAAATCAGTATAAATGTTGAAAAGATATATGAAGGCCTTTGGATGGACTTTAGCAAATATTAAAGGAATCAGTCCTTCAATTTGTATGCACAGTATTCTATTGGATGAAGTTGTTAAAAAGGAAATCTTAAAATGGTTAGATGTTAAAATTATATATCCTATTTCAGACAGTGCTTAAATAAGTTCGATCAACTATGTTCTAAAGAAAGGAGGAAGGATAGTTGAAGTAACTGAGAAAAAAAATTAATTCCAATAAGATAAGTTACTGGCTGGCGAATTTATTTAGACTATAAAAAATTAAATGTAGCCACTAAGAAAGAACATTTTCCTTTACCATTTCTAGACCAAATGTTGGATAGATTGGCTGGGAAAAAATATTACTACAATCTAGATGGATATACCACGTATCATCAAATTTTGATTGCTCCTGAGGATAAAGAAAAAACAACATTTACAAGCCCTTATGGAACAATTGCTTTTCGTAGAATGCCTTTTGGACTATGTAGTGCACCTGCAACATTTTAAAGATACATGATGTCAATTTTTTGTATTTTAATTGAACATGGAATGGAAGTATGTATGGATGATTTTACTGTATTTAGAACTTCATTTGATTTATGCTTAAATAATTTACAAAAAATTCTAGAACTATGTGAAAAAATCAACTTAGTACTAAATTGGGAAAAGTGTGAATTTATGGTTGTAGAAGGAATTTTACTTAGGCATAAAATTTTGGAAAATGGCATGGAAGTAGATCCAGCAAAAATTCAAGTTTTTGCAAAGTTACTGCCTCCTACTACGGTTAGAGATGTAAGAAGTATTCTAGGACACGCTGGTTTATACAGGCGTTATATAAAAAAAATTTCAAAAATTACTAAGCCATTATGTCAACTTTTAAAGAAGGATACAAAATTTAATTTTAATGAGGAATAATTAAAAGCATTTGAATTACTGAAAGAAAAATTAATCACTGCTCCTATAATAATTCCACCTAATTGGGAGAAACTATTTAAAATAATGTGTGATGCTAGGATCATGCTATTGGAGTTGTTTTAAGGCAAAGGTATAACAAAGTTTTTAAAAGTTATATATTATGCAAGTAAAACTATAAATGATGCTCAAATTAATTACACAACTACTAAAAGAGAGTTATTAGTTATTGTCTATGCCTTTGATAAGTTTAGACCTTACTTAATTGGAGCTAAATGTATAGTGCATACATACCATTCTATTATCAAATATTTGATGCAAAAGAAGGATGCTAAACTGACATTAATTAGATGGATACTTCTACTATAAAAGTTTGATTTTGTGGTAGTAGATATAAAGGGAACTGATAATCAAATAGCTGATCATTTGTCTAAACTAAAATAAGAAATATTAACTAATTTCACAAATAAAATTTTAGTAACTTCCCCTGAAGAACAATTTTATAGTATTGATATAAAGAATACATCATGATATGTCGATATAATAAATTATATTGTGCGTGATATTCTACCACCAGATGTAAAGAATCAATAATTAAAGAAATTTATTCATGATGTAAGATTTTATTTTTGGGATGACCCATATTTATATAAACAGTGTAAATATTTGATCATCAAAAGATGTGTCTTATGAAGAAACTAAAAAAAGAATTAAATAATGTCATAATTTTGAATTTGGATGACGTTTTGGAACTAGTAGAACTGCACATAAAATTTTGCAAGCTAGATTTTATTGGCCTACTCCTTTTAGAGATGTTAATGAATATATAAAACATGTGATCAATGTCAGCGAGTAGGAAATATTTCTATAATAAATGAAATGTCTCTAAATTACACATTGGAAGTTAAAAATTTTTATGTGTGGGTATTATATTTTATGGGACCATTTATGCCTTCATTTAGAAATTTATATATGTTGTTTGTTGTTGATTATATGTCCAAATGGATTGAAGTTATTGTTGTACTTAAATGTAATGCTCAAAGTGTTTCAATATTTTTAAATAAAAACATTTTTACAAGATATGGAATGTCGAGATGGAGGATCCCATTTTAAGAATAAGAGGATCAAGAAATTGATTAGAAAATATAACATTATGCATAGAATTTTTATTGTTTATCATCCTCAAACTAGCGGTCTAGCAGAGATATCAAATTGTGAAATAAAATAAATTTTAGAAAAAGTTGTAAATCCTGATAAATTGGATTGTTATGCTAGATTAGATACAACATTATTGGCATATAGAACTACCTATAAGACTCCTATTGGAATGTCCCCATATAAACTTATTTTTAGTAAAATATGTCACTTACCAGTAGAGTTGGAACATAAAGCATTTTGGGCTATTAAGGAATTCAATTTTAATCTAAAGGATGCTTGTGAGAAAAGATTATTGCAACTCAATGAACTTGAAGAGATTAGAAATGAAGCATATGATAATGCAAAAATATATAAAGAGAAAATGAAAATATGGCATGATCGGACGATTATAAAAAAGTAATTCAAACCTAGACAAGTTCTATTATATAATACTAGATTGAGATTATTTCTAGGAAAACTGAAATCTAGATGGTTATGACCATTCAATGTGATCAAAGTCTATCATTCTGGAACTGTTGTTATTAAAGATCATAAAACTGGAAGGATATTTAAATTTAATAGGCATCGATTGAAACATTATTATGAAAGGTACATACCACAATTTAAAGAAAACTTGATGTTGAGTCATCCTGATTAAACATTGGCGCATCGGGTTGCCGACATTAAACCAAGTGCTTTGTGAGACTAATATATATATATATATATACGTATGTATTTTAGTATTTTGTTTTATAATTGTTCTAATGTATTAGGAGATAATAATACCTGAGAATCCTACACAATCTTGTATATCATAAATCTAGATAAATATTGGTATTGGATGAAAATTTAGGAATGGAACTGAAGCATTGGACATTATCTTGGATCAATCATCACATGCTTCAACTCCCTTAATGCTCTGTACAGTTAGAAGTTCACAAGTTTTGGAGAAGAAAATAAAGAAGATAGAAGGAGAACTTTGGAATATCGTACATGCGATAGTAAATCTTACTTACCTCTTTGATCACTTATATTAGAGGATGAAGGAATACTTTGATCATACGGGATGGATTGAAGCAGGTTTGCTGCATATGTTTGAGAAGAATGAATGGATCGATGAAAATTTGACCGATCAATTCTTGTACCGACCATCCTATAATTTGTGCATACATTATCAGTCTATGAGAGATATTAGAGGAGGATATTGTACTGAAGATGAAGAGGAGTAATTGAAGAAGTTAGACTTTCCACTGTTTAAGATTAATTATGTTTTTAATGTAATTGTGTCAGATTTGCTTTATTTTGAAACTCCTATCACTTTAATTGTATGTTAGCTTAGTTTTCAGTGTTTTAGTGCTGTGGCTTGATTTCAACGCTAAATTATAATGTGATTTGCTTTATATATGTGTCAGTTGGATTAAAAATTTGTGTTTGTAAAAATTTGTCACTTCATATATAAAAGTTGGTTTTGTATTGTTTGTGAAAATATTTGTTTGTGGACTATAAAAGGATGAATTATATTGTTTAAAAAGACTAATTAGACGTTGGAGTGAATTGGAAGTAACTGATGTTTGGAAATAATGGAAATTGAATATTTTTGGCACTGGCGCAGACGGCGCTCTAGACCCGAATGTCCCCAATTACTTTGAAATTTTGTGAATTGCATAGTGAAAATGCAATTTTTACCCCTTCGGTCACCTTCAACCTTTGATTTACACCCCTCGGGCTTGCAAGGGATTAGAAGACAAAAAAATTTTGGATTTCATCTTCTCTTGATAAGAGTTACACTTTGAACTAAAAATTTTTTATTTCCACCAAGGATTTCTCCTACATTACCGAGATCATAAATTTTAAATTTTTTTAAAAATTTTTTGAGAAAATCCTTTGGCGAAGAACTCTTACTTAGTTGATTTAAGTTTATAATGTTCCACATTATAATTTTCAAAATTTTTGGAATTTATTTTGATTTTATTTGTTTTTTTTCTTTCTTTCAAAGATTGCAATGGCACCAATGACGAGCAAAGAAAACATGAAATTGGAATATGATGACCAAAGACTCATCAACTTCAAAGCTAGTGTTCATTTCAATATTCTACTGAATACAAAGAAAATAATTCTGGATCGAGCATTCAAAAATCTGGGTGGTGAAGTCAAGAGATCGATTGTTGCTCGGTAGTGGGGTTATTGGTATAGTCATGGAGTTTGATGCTTATTTTAAAGAAACTTCTGGTGACCATGTCTATGTTCATAGTAAAATGGTTGAGTTCACCCTGAGGAGGATTAATGAAATTTATCAGTTATGAGGAGCATTTCACTATGAGTACAATGATTCTCTACTATGAACGAGGATCTGGATGAAGTTATTTCATTTCTTACTGATGGAAGAGGAGCTTGGAAGATAAAGAATAAGGTCAAGGTAAACTTCCATGCTTCTATGTTAAATGTAGTATCCAAGGCCTTACATTACCTTTATCTGCCATAATGATACCTAACAACCACCATAGCGAAGTTACTAAGGATAGAGCTATCCTGAACTTCTGTATCCAATAGATGGGCATTTTAGATGTTGGCTCTATAATCTATAAGAACATTCATTCTATTGGTCTAGGTCAGACGACTGGTGGATTAGGACACCCTACCCATATTTTCACATTATGTGAGCAATCGGGAGTTTATTTTATAATTGATAAGGAAAGGATTGAGCCTCTTAAACTTGTTGGGCTACCAAATATTAAAACCTATGAATCTCATGTTGGATGGAGAACGGGAAGTAGGAGTAGGGATATGCCTTTTACTTCTAGTACCTCTACTCTCTAGGGACTTATGGAACATATGATGATCCAGCAAGAAGATATCTTAAAGATAGAGATAAAGATTAAAAATTTGGAGGCCAGGAGTACACATAATGATAATTTAACAAAACAAAAGTTTAAATATGATGCTGCATATGATGATTCCATGGTTAGATACATGAGGGGAGACAACTTAGTACAGTTTTCTAGTCACCCTACTTTACCCCTTATCAACAGCAGAACTTTGATATAGAAGAAGACGAAGATGATGAAGAAGAAGATGAGTGAAGATGTCTGCTTAGTCATAGCTCTGATCTTTTATTTAGTTTATAGTTTTTTGCACTTTTTTGTTGTAATTGCTTAGTTTGTAGAGTGTGATACTTTGATTTATATTGAATGTTGTGTTGTGAACTATAGTCTGTAGAGTTGTTTTTGAATTGAAATTTATTTTAGTATTGTTGTTTGTTTTTAGTATTTTGTTGTATTTATTTTTAGTTAACTCTTTCTCAAAAAATATTTTTAATATATAATATGTGCAATTTAATGTTTTAAGTCTTTTAACTTTTCATAATAGTACCTACAATATTTCAGGGTTAAATTTCAAAAACAGATCCTTCAATAGGTAAGTCTTTTCTTTATGTATCAACTATTTTCTTTCACCATGTATTTTCAGTTTTTCATGCTTAATCTTTTAAAAAAACATAAGTTTTGGTGGGTTGAAAAATTCTTTTTTAAAGAAAGAAATTTAATTTTCTTTGTCCTCAATTAGTTATATTTTAAAATTTTTTAATTTAACATGACCTATGGTAGTAGAGCCCAACTTTAGATAATTATATTAGTGTTTATAAATATATAGTAAGCTTAAGTAAAAATTTTCAATGATAAAGGTTAATTCTAGAGATTAAGGCATTTGATATGAGAGAATAAGACTATGTTTTTCCATTTTAAGTAAAGGAATTTATATTTTTGAAGCATTGAAAATCTTAGAGTTTCATGTAAAAAGAAAAGATTGAAACTTTATAAAAAATCTTCAAAGCTAAGATGAATTTATAAAGTGAAAGAATGTGAAAAGTTTTTTTTTAACTTTAAAAAGATAATAGTGAAGTTCAAATTTATTAAAGGCTGTCCAAATATAGTAATCCTTACATGAAAATGAAAAAGAAAAAAATAAAAGCAAAAAGAATAAAAAAGAAGAAAAATATGTGAGGAGAAATTTGAGGAGATGTCTAATCAAAAATTGGTTTCACTTGAATCAACATAAAGAATAAGGCTTAGCTACATTCTCTAAACTTGTATTTATGTACTAGCATATTTACTAGTAAAGTTTTTATGAAGTTCTGCTTCATATGGATATTCTAAGTGGCTTTAATATGACAATTTACAATTTTCCTTGAAAAGAATAGAGAATCAGAAATCTTAAACTTGGCTGCTAGATATTCTTATACCTTTAGTATTAACTTGAGTTATTTTAAATTTTTCTTAACTTATGGTATGATATTTAATTGACCAAAATATGAAAATCTACAAGTTAAACTCTTTACTATAAGTCATATATTTATGTAGTAAAGGAGTTACTTGTGCAAGTAATAATTATGTTTGGGGCATTTTGATGCACAAAAAATATGCATTTTAGACCTATATTTTATACTCATTTTTGGTGTTGTTGAACTTTAAAGGAAGATATTTTTCATGTTTTATTGCAAGTTGGTGATTTTTAGCACTTGGAGCACAAAGGAAGCAAAAAGGATGGAATTTGGAGTCAAAATGGAGTTTTTGAGAGAAATACTCAGCACCGACGGTGCCAGAATGAAGGAAGGAGTCCAGAATAGTGTGGGTGCCAACGACACTAGACTTGGTGCCAACAGCGCCATTTGTAGAGAGCACAAATTAATTTTGGGCCATTGGCGCCAAGGACACCATCGTTGGCATTGACAGCGCTGAAGTGAGTGCAGGGAAAAATTCTAGAAGATTTGACAAATTTGGACGCTTTTTGAAGAGTTATATGATACACCTCATGGAAAACAAACATTATGCTCTATTTATAGAGGAAATTGATCAAAAAAAGGAGTCTGCTAGTGTGTCATTGAGTTTTCTTTAGTGTATCATTGTGTTTATTGTGTAGTGTGATGAGTCTAAGTGTGATTTCTCCTAAGAGTTGTTGGAGAGGGAGAGAAGTGAGAAATGCCTTTTTCCCTACATCTTTGAAGAGAGAATTAAGACTCATGTAAAAAGAGAAAGAGACCAAGAGCAGATACAAGGGATTTGCTTTGAGGAAGAGTTATGGATCAGTGGTGTTTGTTTATTATTTTTGTATAAACTTTCTTTTATTTATGAAATTTATTTTTTTTTTGTATCTTTCTCATGATTTCTGAGTAGTTCTCTTTGCTTTTCTCCCTGCTCTGATATATGGTGAAATGAAGAGATAATTTGGATGTTCCAATTTTAAAATATAAAATAAATTGTGATGATTTTTTCACTCTATTCTTAATTTACTTTTCAATTTTGCCAGTTAAAATGTTAATGTTTGTTGTGAAACATACTATCCGATAAATGGAGTATGAGGTTCACAACAAAGTGAGAATCACATTCAATTGCATAGAGTGTTTCGTTCATGGAATTGAGTGCAAATAAGTAGAAATATATATATATACATATATATATATATATATATTAATAGGCGAAGAATTTGAGATTCTAGGGTGAAAGACTAAAATCCCCAATTTGGTCTTAGTGTTTAAGAACTAAAGCGAGAGTTATTCTTCAGGGGAAGGGAAGTGGGAGCTCTGGAGTGAGAGTCAGTATCCTCTCAGCCTAACCCTGAAATTAGAGACTAAATCTAAGATTAGCCAACGATTCTCTATAACACTTGACTAAGGGTAGAGAATTAAAGTTGCTCCTAATTCACCAAGACAGATTAAAACTATTTATCTCTCTCATTTAACCAAAAACTCATTATAGTGGGAAAGATGCTTTCTCATATTTGATAACTTCGTCACAAAAATATAGTTTGCTAGTTATTTCTTAGCTTTGCTTTATAGTTTCGATAGTAGTTGGTAATTTAGTTCTGATAGCACCCTAAACATTTGAAATTAGTGTAATAGATTTTCTTTATTGTTGTGATTTCCTCATTTAAATTTCCATCACGAATACATACCTTCCTCATGGGATCAATATTTGGGGCTAAAAGAGAAAGTCATGTATTACTCGATAATGATACGTATACTTGCGTAGAATCCCAACATAAATTGCTTCAATTTCTAATTCATAAATAACGAATCAATTTTTTTGTGTCACTATAAAACAGAGTCAACTTTATTAATTTTTCACATCTATAATTTCAGGATGACATCACGACTGGTCGATAAGATGTAAGTAAATGTGAGATTTAGGAACGCCATCGTAGCAGCTTCAAAAGCAAATTTCCAAGGTTTAGTATTTGGCTAATACCTCGTAACTTTATTGCAAACACTAAAAACTAACAAGTGGTCATTCTGTGGACTAGGCACACCATTCTTATTTTTATTTGATTTATTTTTTGAAGGTTTTAGGATTTAATTTAAGCTTATCATTTGTTAAGAAAATTAAATGTTGAAGGATTTAATTAAATTAAGTGAGAGTTTAAAAGACGCAATGACTTGGCTTATTTTGCAAAATAGCAAACCAAACCCGAATGGTATGAGGAAAAGGGTGAAGTTTAGGACCCAATGTGGGACCGACTTCACAATGTGCATCACCAACATGAAATTAGTTCACCAACACATCTATTTAGGGTCCGAACCTACACAAAAGTAAAAGTCCTAATGGACTTCTGAACCTCTATATTTAAAGGTGATTAAATAAACGATCCTAGAATCCATAAGAGTTAATGGTACTTGCCCAAGAAATAAATGAGCAATGCATGCCAACGGAAGAAGGGTAATCTGATTTATAAGGGACGTGGACACATTACCAATGTATGAAGACAAAACCTCTTGATGATAATGGAGAGAGAAACTAATCCCCAGTTGAGTCTCCAGAAGCTGTCAGTCGCCGACATAGATTTATGGCTACCTTTTAAAGTGTTTAATTTAATTTTGAAAATTGAAGATTAATTATTTAAAAAGTGGTATTTTTTTGTAGGTGAAGTTAAATCCACAACCAAGCATGTATAATATTTTAAAGAAAGATTAAATTATAGTAAATGAAATGACTGAAAGTAAATAAAACTATAGAAAATTGAAGATTAATTATTTAAAAAGTGTTATGTTCTCGTTACTCGTGCTGAAAGATTAGCTTTTGCAATATATATGATTTTGCAGGAATAGAAAATAAGAAGAGCTATTGAAGGTGTAGTCACCAAATCACAAGTCATGACTTGATGAGTCCCTAAATAGCATAGTAGATGATTTTCTTGAGTAAAGAATAATAATTCCAATTGTCCTTCAAAATATCCAAAAGGTCATAAAAGTTTTTGGGAAGTAATCCCTAACAACCTTTAAATCCTTTTGAAATGTTTTGAGTTCATATGAACCTGTTATCTTGCTCAATTGATCATTCCAAATTTTAAATTCAATTTCAAATTAATACACC
This sequence comes from Phalaenopsis hybrid cultivar, assembly GCA_002079205.1. NCBI lineage: Eukaryota > Viridiplantae > Streptophyta > Magnoliopsida > Asparagales > Orchidaceae > Phalaenopsis > Phalaenopsis hybrid cultivar. Next base: position 171,919 of record JXCR01144981.1, on the reverse strand, counting down.
ATATTCTCAGCGAACCTGATATTTTAATTATTTAATGAGAAGGGTACTCAATTAATCAGTTGATGTTTCATTTAGGAGTTAGTGAATGAGTGCCATTAGAACAAGTTGAAGCTCTAAAGGAGTTCATGCCCACAAGTAAAGTTGATCTCGTAGTGTTTTCAAAAATGTTTATAATTAATTATGTTTTCTTTCCAAATCCTCATTAGGAAAATTTAAGTTGAGCCTAATGCACCACTACGCCCTTAGGGTCCAACATTTAAAGTTAACCCACAATGATTAAATATTAAATTAGGTGGAGTTCAATTCTTTGTCAAGATAATGTGTAATCATCAAATCACCAATGAGGGGGCTTTAGACTAGAGAATTATCATCTTCCTAACATAATCGCACCACCTTAAAATCATTTAATTTAACTAACCTCTAAATTATAATAATTAAGGAAAATTATAATTATAACTTTATTATAAAAAAGTGATAAATTGGTTTCTACCATTTTATTCCCTTATAGTTCAATCATCCGAAAGAACTCGATATAATCAATATTACCTTTTTACCCTTTTTAATCGATCCTAAAATTTATTTAAGGCATTGAGAATAAAAAATTATCATTTTGCCCCTAAGGCTCTTCATTCCATAACTCATCAAATATGACTCAAATGACTATGAAATTTTTAGAGTACCCCTCTCCCGGGAGAATTAAAATATTAGAGGAGAAAATGTGATTTTTCAAAATTTTATTAAATTTAAATAATTATGTTTAACTCAAAAATAGGATTTTCAATATTAATTTATTTAACTAATCAAAGTATTTTTTTTTCTTGAGAAAATTATTAGAGGTTACACGACTACTTGGACAAAATTTCATGATTTTTCAAATTATATTTTAATAATTATAATTATTTATTGGTTTTAGTGATTTAATTAAATGGAAAATATGTTTTAATTTCAAAAATTATATTTTATATTTTTTATTTATTCTCTCTAACTCTAAAAAACTTAGAAAAATAAAGTTGTTATTTTTTTTATTTTTAATTTATTTATTATAATTATTTTAATGGAAAATTAAAGAAAATCTATTTTTAGCCTTTAAAAAATTATAATTAACTTAGAAAAATAATAAAAAATATTCTAATTAGTCTCAAGTGATCAAAAAGCAAATAGGAACATTTTTTACCATTTTTGTATTTTTCAATTTTTTATTATTTTTAATTGAAAAATAAGCTTAAAAATAAAGTATTTGCTTTAATATAAATTTTAATTTTCCTAAATTTTCCTGATCACAAGGAACTTAGAAAACCACCCTTCATAATTTTCCAAATTATATTTAATTTAATATAATTATTTTAAAACAAAAATGTCATTTTTACTTAGAAAATGAACTTTAGTGCCCAAACTAAATCAAATAAATTTCAAATTTTTACAGTGAGTTAGAATGATTATTCTTTACAGTGCGGATTTGATTTTTTTAAGTTTTGAATACTATTTTATTTAAGTACTTTATTATAAATTTTAGACATTTAATTAACTATAAAAATATACAAAATTACTTAAATCAATTTTATATTTTTCCCACGATCCTCTCACCAGGGGAAACCTAAAAAATTAATCACATAATTTTCTAATTTATATTTTAGTTTAAGAAATTAATTAAAGCAAATATAGGCAACTAGGCTTGAAAAGTAAGGTTTCAACGATAGAGATGCTCTCTAACCTTGGAAAAATCAGAGAACATCCCTATTAACATGTGGAACCAGCCCTTAAAATTTCAAGTCATGGTGATTATTATTTATCTAATTATAATTAAAACACTACAGATATTATTTAATCAATTAAAAATAAAACACAACTTAAATAATTTTAATTTTTGTTCCACATTGTTCTCTTTTGTTCATTGGACAAAAGGGTATTTTCATTTTTTTTAATCATTTCTTTACACAATGATATGGATTTTCTAAGTTCTGAAATAAATTTAAATAAAAAATCCTTCAATTTTCTACTATTCCGAGTAAGTCGCCAGCTCAGTTTATGACGCTCTTAGCTTTCCACGCATCGCCGCACTACCGGACGTCGCCATCCACCTCCGTTATCACACATCCCGTTGTTCTTATTTCATATCCTCATCTAGCACAATCCCAGCTGTCAAATCGATACACGTGATATCCAACAGCTCTCCATCATCATTCTTGATCATCCTAACCCAAGAATTGTCCAACTTAAAACCTTAGGATGTCTTTCGATACTCAACCAAATCACATGGGGTTTGTTCCTATAGCTTCATCTACTCAAGGCGAACAAATCTATATGGTTACCTGCTTATGAAATCAAACTTTTCTTCAAAAAAGCCCAAATTGAGCCAAATATTAAGGTTTATGGTCTATACCTGAGTTTGAGAGGAGAGACCTAAATCAGATGCTTGTGGAAGCTTCAGTAGAGTCTGTCGAACCTCCTGGAACTATTCTTTTCCTCTGGCGAATAGCCTAGGTAGGAGTTCAATGAAATGGTTATGCAGCCTTGGTCAAAAGCTAGGTTAGTGTGCTTAATAGAGGGCAGTTTCACTGGGAATCTTCTTAGTTTTGTCTAGGTAAGCTTTTGGAACATTCAATTTGAAGTTTGTGGAGTCTTGGGAAATGGCCAGAAACTACCCTAGTTTTGAGCTCTGAAATTGAGCTCAACCCATGGGGAAGACAGTTGGAGTGAACTTAGAAGGTCTTAGAGGTGCTCTGGAAGCAACTTTGGTAGAGTTTCTCCAAGGAAATTGGTGGTCTTCTCCTTTGGTCGTGGTAGGTGGAGCTTAAATAGAGGGGGAAGGAGTGGCCACCAGAGCTAGCCAGTGGGTGCATTGTGTTGCTTATGTGGAGAGAAGAAAGGTGCAAGAAACCAATTAGGATGAGCCAACTTAGGGAGTTCAAATTTGAAGTTCAAAGCTTGGGGTGGGTCTTAATTTTGGTGTTTTCAGACCGCTAGGTCAGCCGACCAGGCCAGGGCTGATGGCTAGAGTAGTCATGATTATCCCTGAAGGTTGATGGTTGATGGAAAATATATTGGGGTTTCTCCAAATAAGGCAATAAATCCCCTAAAACAAGGGACGTTTGGTCCATGGCTCATGTAGGGTGGTCTAAGTGGGTCTAGCTTGGTCCCTAGGGTCCAAAGGCTGATTATGGTGACTAGGGCTTGGTGAATTTGAATGGGTTTGGTTCAATTCATGGCTTGGGTTCAAAATCATGTCAAGAGCTTGGATTTGAGTTAAGGTTTGGATAGACTTTGAGTTTGGCTCAACTGATTGTTCAAATTAGCTTGAATAATTGTCATGAGGAGTTTTGAAAAGTAATTGAGTGATTTTGAATTGATTTGGGAGTTCAATTAAGTGGAATTTGGTCCATGACCAATTTTGGGGCATTTGGTTTAAACTTGTGCTTGTATTGGGCTAGGGTTTAGGTTAGGCTCAATTGATGGTTCAAATTGGTCTAATTGTTTGTAATGAAGAGCTTTGGATATCAATTGTGTTAAACTTTTTGGAGTTATGAGGTTCAATTTGATCAAATTTAGACTTAGGTGCAAATTTGGGAATTTTTGCTTAGGTTGAATTTCGGTAAGATTTAACGCTAGGCTAGGGCCAATTGAAAGTTTAATTTAGTCTAAAGAAATGTTATAAGAAATTTGGAATTCAAATTTGGGGAAGTTGGATAGGTTTGGGGGTTCAATTTAGGGAAATTTGGTATATGGTCAAATTGGTTATTTTGGTTTGGCTTAGAAATTAAGTTTGAAAATTGGTTCAATTGAGCTTCAATTTGGTTTCAATTAAGCTTAGAAATGATTAATTTGAGATTAGAATTAAAATTGGGTGATATTGAAGTCAATTTCGTGGAAAGTGTGGGTGAATTGAGGAATTTGAGCCTTTAAGATCAATTTGAGGATTTTGGTCAAAAGGGGTCAAATTGGACTCATTGGAGTGGTTCAAGTTGCTTTTGGTGACATTTGTAGTGATTTTGGAGATTTTAGGAATTTTTTGAAATTTTGAGAGTATTTTGGGGATTTTGAAAATTTTGAGGCAATTTGGTCAATTTGAGTGATTTGGAATGGTTTGAAATGATTTTTGAACAGATTTTTAGAATTTGGGTTGTTTTGAAGATATTGGTGTTTAGGGCAATTTGGTAATTTGGGAAAATTTAGGGGTAAAAGGCTAAAATTGGGGTACAATTGGATGTCAGTCATGAAATTACCCTTCATGAGCCATGAGACCGAGGGAAAGCCCACTTTGGATCCTTCATGTGCTGCTTTTAGCCAATCCCTATCCTAGGGGTAATGTTTTAGGAGAGCATCCACACGAGATTCTAGAAAAAGGGATCAACTAAGCATATTTGGCTCTAAGGGTTAAGGTTGCTAGTGTAAGTTAGGGGTATCAAGTGTATGTGTGTGTGAGGCTGACCAAGACCACATCACTCAAGGTCAAACCTATGGCCAAACAATCCTATGGGGATTCCTCTTGAGGTCCCCCATATTGGCTCCACCTTCTAAGTTCTAGAGGTTAGAACCAACATGTGGAACTTCAAGATGAGCAAAGAAGGGTTTTAGAATTTCTAAAGGTGAGGGTGTCATCACTAGTCCTCTAGGATAGTCAACAGGAAAGTCCTATGGCTAGATCCTATGCTTTTAAGGAAGAGGCTAAACCTCAACCAAAAGTGAGGTCAACACATCTTCTCAAGGTTATATCTAAATTTTGGCATAGTTATTTTATGATTTCACCATGTATTTTTCATACATTGAGTAGAAACAAAAAATATGCAAAAATATTTGATTTAGTGGTGAGAAATCCATGGATGTGAGCTTTGTTACCTTGAAAAAGCTTATCGAAAGCCTATTTTCTTGATTTTAAAATTTATTTGAAATTTTGTACAAATTTATTTTAGATGGCTCCTAAGACAAAGAGAGGAAGAGGAAAAGAATCCTATGACAGTGCCAAATTTGATAGTGTAATTGCACAAATTTGTTACAATGAATTTGCTTCTTTGAGAAAGTTCATTACGAAGCAAACTTTTTAACGACCTGGGGGAGCTATAGAGAATATTATTGTGTCGCATCAATGGGAGAGTTTCTTTTACTTTATTTTTATTGGCTGTGGTTCGAGAATTCTATTCAAATTTAACTAAAGCAGATGTTGATGAAGTGTTTGTTTGAGGAAGAGGAATAGAATTTACTGCTCAAAGGATTAATGTGATATATGGTTTGACACCTGAGTTTGATGTTTTTCTATTTAAAGTTCATTCCATCTGAGGAAGAGTTGGATCAGATCATAGCATATTTGATTGATGGTCGTGGAGCCCGGAAGATTCGAAATGATCGAAAGGTAAATTTTTCATCTTCCAAGCTCAATGCTATTTCAAATGCATGCATTATTTTATTTTTGTTTGGCTCCAACCTTCGAATCATTTAAATGAAGTGACTAGAGAAAGAGCTATTTTAAATTACGCCTTCAAGAAAGAAAACCTATAGATGTGGGTGCTCTTATTTCTGATGTTATTAATACTTCTGCAAGAGTTAGTATGACTCGGTCTTGGATTACCATCTTTCATATTTACTTTTTGCAAAGAATTTGGAGTTAGTTTTGAACCTTGGGAAGAGAAATTGAAGCCAGTTAAGCCAATTGAGAAGGATAATATTAATATATATGGATGACCTAGAGATAGAGTTCAAGGCTCGCCTTCTACTTCTGCTTCTAGGCCTTCTACTTTTACTGCTACTGAGCCTCCATCTGGATACTAGGATGTACTAAGTGTTAGATATTTGGAACAACAGAATGATATGTTCTTGATGTAGTGTCATATGGAAGATATGGAAAACAAGTTTGATCATATCGCATATTTTGTTAGAAGGAAGAGTGATTTTGATGTTGATTATGATGAGGTGATAGTGAAATTCAGGAAGGGAGACCATACAGTTGAATCTCTTACATGCCCTTGATTTAGACCATTTGAAGGCCTGAAATCAATGGATGGGGATATAACCTTTGATTTTGATGTTGATGAGGAGGAGGAGGAGGAGGAAGAGGATTAGACTTTATTTTCTACTCTATAGTCATTATGAATTCTAGATTTTTCTTATGTTAGACTATTTGTGTATGTTTTGTTGCACTGTACTTTTATTTTCACAGCTACTTTTGTTACTCTTTTTCTTAGAACTAGATATGTGTTAGAGGAGTACTTTTACATTGCAAATTTTTATGATATATCTGTTTTTAATTTAAATTGTCTACTACTCAGCACATTCTTTTTTACTAAACTTGTATTGTTCTCTCGCTTAGAATGTTAATTTTTCTCTTTCTTCATGCTTATTATAAACTCAACTGTCTAAACTAATTTAAATTTTAAGTTTGGGGAAAGGGAGAAAATTTTTAAAACTAAAACTTTTTTGTCTTAAGTTATATTTTCAAAAATTATTTTAATATAACCTTTGGTATGTTCAGATAACTATATTGTTGATTTTATAAATAATTTAGTAAACTTAAGTAAAAGTTTTTAATAATAAGATTAATTCTAGATTTGAGATATTTTGTATAAGAGTATAAAATTTTATTTTTCCTATTTAAAATAAAGAAAATTGTATTTTTAAGAATGTTAAAGATCTTGGATTTTTATTTGAAAAGAAAAAATTGAGACTTTATGAAAAATCATTTTCAAGTCTAAAACACATTTATCAAGTAAAGAAATGTGAAAAGGTTTTAACTTTATGAAAAGGATAGTGGAGTTCATAATCATTAAAGACTATCCAGATATAATAATTCTCACATGACATAAAAAGAAAAAAAATTGAAAATGTTCCTGAAAGAAAAAGAAAAGAAAAAGAAAAAGAAAAGAAAAGCAAAAAGAAAAATAAATGTGAGGAGAAGCTTGAGAAGATGTCTAATCAAAAATTGGCTTCACGTATATTATCTTAAGGATAGAGATTTAATTACATTTCTAAGCTTGTTTATGAAGTCTTAGCATCCTTATTAGTAAAATTCTCATGATATTATTTTTCATGTAATTTTTCTAATTCTCTTTAATATGAAAAATTACAATTATTCTTGAAATAAATAGAAAATCAGAATTCTTAAACTTGGCCACTAAATAATTTTACATACTAGTTTTAACCTATGTTATTAAAAAATTTTCTAAATTTTCATTATTGCATTTATAAAACAAAAACTATAAAGTTTTAGTATCCTTATTATTAAAGTTCTCATGATATTCTTTTTCATTAAATTTTAAATCAGAATTCTTAAACTATGAAGTATTAGAATCCTTACTAGTAAAATTCTCATGATATTCTTTTTCATGTAATTTTTTTAAGTCTCTTTAATATGACAAATTACAATTATTCTTGAAATAAATAGGAAATCACACTTCTTAAACATGACTACTAAATATTTTAACATTCTAGTTTTAATCTATGTTATTAAAAGATTTTTGAAATTTTCATTGTTGCATTTATAAAACAAAAACTATAAAAATCATCAAGGGAAACTCACTTCCATAAATTATACATTTTATATATAATAAGAAAGGTTACTTGAGAACAAGTAACATTTAAGTTTGGGGGAATTGATCCACCTTAAAATTATTTATGTTTTATACACATTTTGTGCTCAATTTTTAGGATATTATGCTTTAATGAAAGGTATTTTTATGTTTTAGTTGTAGGTGCAAGAAAAAGAGTTTAAAAGTGGGAGCAAAAATACATCAAAAAGAAGCAAGGTGTGTTAATTTGAAGAAAAGCACCAAACCGGCCAAACTTGCGCCTAGGCACCAGATACAGAAATTGGGTGGTGCCTAGGTGTCATGGTTACTTTCTAGAAGATTCATTGATCGAGGCTAAATTTTGAAGAGATGTCTAAAGTAATCCTTGGTCATTTTTGAAGCTCTAGAAATATAGATTAATTCCAAAGAGCTAGAGGGTCGAATTTAGAGAGTCTCATAGTGTGTGAGTGTGTTAAGTGTGTGAGAAGTTTTCTTTGTGAGTCTTAGTTATTTCTGGAGTTTATGAATCTTGTAAGTGATATTAGAGTCAGAGAAGTCGGAGAACTTCAAAGGAGTGCTTGGGCGAACATTCCAGCTAAGTACTCGTATATTTTTCCTTAAGTTTTGTACTTTGGATTAGAGTTTTAAAAATATGTTTTGTTTTGTTATCCCCATGCTTCGTGAGTAGTTTTATTTTCTTTCTCTTTACAATATGAAGTAATTAAGTGGTTTTTTATTTTGTTTAGAACTTCTTTTAATTCTAAAAATTGTCATGATATTTTTACGAGTCCTTCATTTACTTTACAATTTAACCACTTGTATTATTAAAAATAGTTGAGATACTTATAAACTTGAAAGGGCTAAGATTTGTTGAACTGCAAGTCTCACATTCTACCTTGGAAAGATCAATCGTGATCATCTAAAAGGGGGTGCATATAAATAGGGAGATAAGCTTTATCGGGAGTAGAATTGATGTTTCTAGAGTAACAAACCAGATTCTTTTTTCAATTTTGTCTACAGATTGGAACTAAGGGTCACTAGTAGGTCTTAGAGAGAGGGCATAGTGGGTAATATAGAAGTGTGAGACTAGATACTACCCAGCACTACTATACATGTCGACACCAACTTAGATTAACCAATGTTCTTTGTACAATTGAAAAGAAACTCAAGAAATAGGTATGCTCCTTTTTGTCACAATTCCACATTTAAGTTTCTTAATAAATTTTGAAATCCTTTACTGATTATGAATTATTGGCAAAGAGAAAGTATATTCATATATATTATTAAAGTCATTACGTTTACTTTTATTTGCATATTGTAGAATTTAGTAAGTTAATTTTCATCTTTAGCTAGTTGTTGCATTCTTAAGTAAAGTTTTCTTAAAGTCAAGATTCCTATATTTCATTTATTGTTTACATTTTTTTGGCTTCCTCATGGGATCGATAGTGAGGTTTTTATATAAAACTCTATATTAATTGAAATGATACATATACTTGTGTAGTACTCCTAGTGAGAAAACTATTTATTTAATCATATTACATTTGTTCTCACTAGCAGCTAAATATAATTTGGGTCAAGTTTTGATAAATTAAGGAGGATAAATATCTATGTAATTATGAGTCAGGTCAGTGTTCAATCGTGAAATTAAAAGAATATTAAAAAAGACTGTAAATCCTACTAGAAAAGATTGGTCTGCTAGACTTGATAATGCATTATGGGCCCACAAAGCTGCTTACAAAACATCTATAGGAATGTCACCATATAGGCTCATATTTGGAAAGGTTTCTCACTTGCTAGTTGAATTGGAGCATAAAGCTTCATAGTCTGTAAAGGAATTTAATTATAATTTGAAGGATGCTGGGGAGAAATGATTATTACAATTAAATAAGCTTGGGAAAATTAGAAATAAATCTTATGAGAATGCAAAAATTTATAAGTAAGATGAAAATTTAGCAAGATCGAAAGATTATAAAAAAATATTTTGAGCCTGAACTTGAATTTTTATTATATAATACTAGATTGAATCTATTTCCCGGAAAACTTAAGTTCAGGTGGTTGAGGCCATTTGTTTTGATAAAACTCTATACATATGGTGTTATGGATATTAAAGATTCAAAAAATGAAAGAATATTTAAAGTAAAAGGAGGCATATTGAAACCTTATATAAGTGGAAACATGCCTATATTTGATGAAGTACTGATGTTGGGTCAACCGGAGTAAACATATGATACATCCGGCTGACAACGTTAGACCAACCGCTTTGTAGGAGGCAACCCATGGTTATCTGTGTGGATTAATTGTTGTTGTTTATTGTTGTTATGTTGAGATCGACATGATAAGAGGAGGCTCTAAACACTAGTTTATTGATCAAGATGAGGTTGGAACGTATTAATTTGACCTAAGGCAAAGCAGTGCTTATTTGAGCACAAGCGCCTAAGCACCGAAACCTAGCTCTTAAGCACCAGCTTATGATAAGTCTGAGGCCTAAGCGCTGCAATATGGCACCTAGGCGCCACAATTTTAAAAACTGCCTCATTGCATTTTAAACTGCCCCATTGTGGTTTAAATCTCCCCATTGCAGTTTAAACCAACACTTTGTTTTTTGAACCGATTTTATCCCTTTAAAACCACCATAAAGTTATATGATGATTATAAGGCTTCATTTTCTAGGCATGTGGGAGTATTTGGGAGGAAGTGAGTGCAAAAATCAACTCTCTTTGGTACTATGGCATCAAGGAGTATGGAAAGCAAGAATAATGGAGCTTTTGATAGATAGAAATTCATCAACAAAGATGCACAAACTTTCTACAATAGATTTCTTTTGGTGAGCATTGAAGGTATTGTAGAGAAGATCAAGAAGATTGAGGAAATTGTTGAGGAAGGTGTGGAGCCCGATCCAGTGTAGTTTAGGCAAATTAATTAACTTGCTAATCACAGTTTTTTGGCTTCCTTATCTGCTCACCTGAATTATCTTTGGATTTTGCAAATCTAGCTCTTCCGTCTCCTATTCATGAATTACAGCTCATGCCTCTCCTATTTCCTATAGAGGACCCCACTCAATCCCTGTTTTCATGCCAACAAGCTCCCGCTCGCGCTAAAGGATCTCGCCACCTCTATATATCGCAGAAAGAACGTTGTCACAGTGTGGCTCTCTTCTTTGGTACTTCTTTATTGGCTTTATTGAGTAAAGAAAGATGAGGAGAGGAGGGAGGAGAAAGAGAGCTTCTTCATGGATTCCTGTTCATGAGTTTGGCTTACGGGAGAGGCAAAAATAAGCTGTTTTCCTATAGTGCTTCCCTCATGGTATGAAGATTACTACTCCTTCTTTTTATTCTTTTTGTGTGTGACTTAAGGGTGGTAAGAGAGAAGAAGGAGAGGAGAGAGAAGTAGAGGGAGAGGAAGGTAGAGAGATGGAGCTCTTTCTTATAATCATTGAGGTGATCGATGGGTGCAATTCCTCATGCTAAAAAAAATCCTCTGCAGCTTTGTGGACGTAGGCAATTTGCTGAACCATGTAAATTTGTGTGTTTCCATTGCCTTTTTTGTTTTGTGAATTTTTCTTGATCCAATTTTTGCTTTACTATCGTCATTTTGCTATTGGTATCAGATCTTTGGTTCTGATTTAAGGAAGAATGATGGGTCGAGATAATGTGATGGCATCGGGGATCGAGAAGTTTAATGACACAAATTTTGGATACTGGAAGATGTAGGTAGAAGACTACCTTTATGGAAAAAAACTTTACCTACCATTACTGGGAAAGAATCTGGAAAAGATTGATAAGGTGCAATGCAATTTGTTGGATCGACAAGTTCTGGGGTTATTCGATTAACCCTATCGAGGTATGTTGCCCACAACGCATTAAGTACAAGAGTACTACAGATCTCACGGTGCCTTTATCTCATATGTATAAAAAACTATCGACAAATAACAAGGTGCATCTAATAAAGAAGTTCTTAAATTTCAACATGACGTAATGTACATATGTTGCACAACATATGAATGATTTCAATAATATCACAAATCAATTGTCATTTGTTGAAATTGATTTTTATTATGAGATATATGCGCTGATACTGTTGGGTTCATTGTCAATTAGCTGGGAAGCCAAGAAAATGGAAGTTAGCAGTTCTACAGGTAAATATAAACTGAAATATAGTTATATTCGTGATTTGATTTTGATTGAAGAGTGCACAGAAAAGATTCTGACAAGATCTCAGGTTCGAGTTTGGTATAGATTGTTGATTCTAGAGGAAGATAACAAAATAGGAACTCAAACAAAGAAAGATCAAAATCACAGTCTAATCAGCAGGCAACCTGCTGGAATTATGGCAAGGCTGGCCACATAAAAAGGAACTGCATAAATCCTAAGAAGGAGAATGATAGTGCTAATACTGTAACTAAAGAGATACAGGATGCTCTATTGCTGGCAGTTTACAGTTTTGTTGATGACTTGATACTGGATTTAGGGGCTTCCTTTCATACATCTTCCCACCAGGAGTTAATGTGGAACTATGTTTTAGGAAACTTTTGGAAGGTTGTTGACCTCATTTTTTGTTGAGGTTTAGTTTTTTTCTCTTTAGTAGCCTAAGGTCTAGCCATAGGATTTTCCTATTTACTATTCTTAGAAAACTAGAAAAGGCACCCTCACCACTAGAAATTCCAAACGCTTCTCTACTCAACTTGAAGTTCCACATGTTGGTCTCAACCTCTAAATACTTAGTAGGTGGGGTCACTATGGGGGAAACTCAAGATGAGTCACCCTTATCTGCACCCACAATCACTCACAACCGTGAACTCAAATTTCTAGCCTAGGTCCCTTGATCTTTTGAAATACTCATGTAGATGGTCCCCTAAACCTACTAGCCCTAAGGCTATGGTTTAGCTAAGACCACTACATAGAGGACCCAAAATGGGATTTCCATTGGTCCATGGCTTATTGATAGTAGTTGGCACTCCAACTCTACCAAAATACCCAACCTACCCTTTTGCCCCTGACCACCCCCAATTACCTAAACACCCTTGAATACCCAAACTTTGCCAAAATTCCCAAGTTTACCCAAAATACCCAAATTTGATCAAAATTCATTTCAAACCTTTTGAAAACCTCCAAATTATCCAAAATTACCCAAAATCTCCAAAGATGGCCAAATTACCCAAATACCCCCCCATAGACCAAAATCCCAAAAATTCCAAAAATTTCTAGAAAATCTCAATAAACACCAAATATTCACAATTTCATTTCTCTCAACTACAACATGACCCAATTTGGCCAATTTGACCATCTTTAAACAAAATCCCCAAATTTGCCTTTAAAAACCCAAATTTCCCCAAATCCAACTCAAATGTCCATCACTTTGATCTCAATTGACCCTAATTTCAATCCTAAACTCAAATTCACTTTTTATATGACCTAAATAAACCAATTCCAAGCTAATTGGCCCATGATTTGAGCCCAATTTTGATTTAGATCAAAACCCCAATTTTGACCATATGACCTAATCTCACCAAATTAAATCTTTAGCCTAGTCAATTGGCCCCAATTAATGTTGTAAAATCTTCATAGCATTCCTACACATCAAAATCAACCATCAATTGGCCTTTTTGAAGCCTCAAATCTATTTTGTTTTTGGCCTAAATCCAAAATTCCCAAATTTAGCCCCAAATTTGCTAAGTCCCCAAATTTCACCCACGGCCTAAATCCAAAATTCTCAAATTTAGCCCCAAATTGGCTAAGTCCCCAAATTTCACCCAACTGATATCCTTAACCTCTAAATTGGCATCCAATTCATGTTGAAAACTCTTCATAAGGTCCTTATTGACCATTTACAATAATCATTTTGGACGTACCCCAAGGCTAACCCAAGCTAGACCCAAGCCTAGCCCAACATGACCAAATTGATTTAAGTTCAAAATTCCCTCAAATTGATCCTTCAATTGAGGTCAAAACCACTTCCATCCTTCATTGAAGTTGTTCCTTATAATCATCTACACCAAATTTAATAATTAATTCGGCCAATTTACATGGCTAGGTTAGACCAAACCCAAGACTTGGTCATTTGCACCCATTTGGACCCATGCACTAAATGTGACCTAACCACCCTAAAGTCACCAAATTAACTCCCCCCCAGCCATTAGTTGGACTTAGTGACCAGTCCAAAAACTATGAAACTACCTAAATCATGTCATGGACCAAAGGTCCCCCAAATTAAGGGATTTTATTTCCAAAAATGCACATGCTTAAGATACTGGACCAAAGGTCCCCCAAATTAAGGGATCTTATTCCCAAAAATACACATGCTTAAGATATCTGGACCAAAGGTCCCCCAAATCAAGGGATATTATTTCCAAAAATGCATGTGCTTAAGATATCCTTACCAAAATTAGGTATTATTGCACTAAATTGTTGTGACATATTCCCCTAGGTTCCCTGAGCTCCTAGCCACCTCCCCCTAGCCGGCATCGGAAAAGCTCAAAACTAAGAGCCACCCCAATGGAACCTCACCCAAAATCAAACCTAGAGGCTAGCTCATCCAAATCAAATTGAAGAGCTCCTCTACCCTCAACCTAAGCACCACAATGCACCCAAACTTGTGCCTTGAGAGCCACCCCATGGCCATTTTTATAAAAACTCACCTCCACGGCCTTGGAAGTTGTGCTAAATTTTTCTCAAAGAGAGCCTCCCAAATCACTCACAGAGCTTCCTTGAGATATCCACAGCCCATTCCAATGACTCCACTTCCTTGATTCCCCCTGTATAACCCTAATTTTGAGCTTAAAAATTAGGGCAGAAATAGAACATCTCTCAAAATTCAACCAAACCTCAATTGCTTGTGCCCACACCTTCACAACAGCAAGAGAAGACAAAGCCCCATCAAATTACCCTCCGAAATAGCCTCCACCATAGCTCTAGACCAACACCTGAAATCTAGCTTGGTCGAATTCATACCTAGGGCTTACACCACAGTAAGAGGCTTAATCCCTAGCCTCCTTGGACCACAACGAACGTGCCGAGCACCTATGATTGAAGCCTCCCTTCTCATAGCAAAGGTATAAAACTTCTCCTCCTCCCGAGCCTATTTTGATTCTCCATTTACTTGGGTTTGATTTCATGACACATTAACCCTATGGATGTGTTCATTTCACTAAGACGAGCATTTAAAAAAAAATTCACTTAATTTGGTTGAGAAATGAGAGAGATCATAAGCCTTGAAGGTGGACGGCTCTCGCTCTAAGCCATTGGGGATGATGATCACGCGCTGTTCAATCGCGCGTGTATCAAATGGATGGCCAAGATGAAGCTGGACAACACATCTTTACATAAACAGCAGGACGCGTGGCTGCTGGCATGTACAGCGGCGTCAATTAGGAGCGTGCCGCATGGAGTTTCAGAGCTGCCTAGGATCTACATGGTGCCACGTGGATAAGTAGAAAAATAGGGCTTTTTCTATTTATTTAAACTCCCTAAACTTCAAAAATCCATAACTTTATGTAGAAAAATCACAAAATTAAAATAAAAATACCCTCTTGCTTAGTGAACAGAGGAAAATAATGTGCAATAAATTTCAAGTCCATTTGATGCATAAAAAATTTTTAATTAATTAAACACTGTTTGGGATCATTTGATTCTCCATGCATACTGATACATCACCTTGGTTTGAAATTTTGGCATGTTGTAGCCTCTGTCAAGGGAAACATCCTCTAATTTTTTCAAAATCAGAGGAGGTTCCTATACAAAGATCCATAGTTTTCAAGTTCTTGCACATTATTTCCTTAAAAAATCATGGAAATTAGCATATTGATTATAAAATCCTAAGAAAATTTTGGAAGGTCCACCATGACTAGAAGGAGCTTCCTATACAGAGACCCATATTTTTCAAGTTATTTCACATTATTTCTTTTAAATAATCATGAAGCATATTGATTAGAAAATTCTAAGAAAATTTTGGAAGGTCCACCATGACCAGAAAAGCTTTAAATAATTTCATGGGTCAAGTCATTTAAAATGCACTTAAATTTTATAAACACTAAATCACTAAAATAATTAATTTTAGAATTATAAACATTTAAATGATTGATTTTTTATCTCCACTGTGGTTTATGATCCAAAGAACTCACTATAAAAATTTCAAAATATTTTGAGTTCATTTGATAACTTAAGTTGATGTTTAAAGATAAATATCACTTTTGACACTTAAATGATTTTTAAAAATCAAAATATAACTCAAAAAATTATGAAACTTAATTTTTTGAGTTCTTTGTGATCAGGTATATTTTATAAAAAAAAATATTTAGAATAAAAACTTGATTTTTAGCTTATTTTAAATATTTAAAAATTCATATAAAAACCAAAAAATAACAAAATTCATTGAAATATTCTAAATTACTTCCTAATCACTCAGGAACTATTAGAATATTTTTTCTGATTTTCTAAATAAAGATATTGAAGTTCAAAGCTTAAAAATTATTTTTAAAGGCTAAAAAAGAGTTTTCACTAAAATAATTTCAATAAATTAAAGAAAAATTAGAAAAAATATGAAATTTTCTCCTTTGGGTTCTCTAACCTTAGAGAGATTTTTCAAACACACAAAACTTAATTTTCATCATTCAAAATATTCTATTTTTATTAAATAACCTAGAACTTAAAATAATTCTGATAAATCACAGAGTATTCAAAAAATCATGAAATTTGGTCCAAAGGCTTCTTTGGTCTAGGTCTATCTCCACTAAAAATTTCAAAGGATTAGAATTTACCTTAGTCAATTTAGGGAATTTTCTTTGAAAAATCCTATTTTTGCATTAAAATAATTATATAAATTAAATTAAATTTTTAAAAATCACTTCTTTGAAAAATCCTATTTTTGCATGAAAATAATTATATAAAATAAATTAAATTTTGAAAAGTAAAATTTTCTTCTCTAATGTATTGATTGACCCATGAATGAGGTAGGATAAAAATTTGAAAGTCATCTGAATTGAATTTGACAAATTATGAAGTGTTAGAGTCTTAGGGGCAAATGTGTAATTTTAGAAATTTAGCCTTAATTAACATTTAGGCTTAAGTCAAGGAGGGAAATGGGCAACCTCTGATCTTAATCAATTTATTTGATATTTGGAACACAAGGGGTTAATTGGTAGAAACCAATCTCACTTTCTCAATTAAGTTAATAAATTTCAAAATAATTAAAATTTGAAAGTTTATTAAAATTAAATGATCATGAACTTAGGGGTATGACTTTTGAAGTCAATAATTAATCAATTTAATACCTCTATTTTTATTTTTCAAATAAAAATTCAAACTATGAATCATGACCACTTAAAGCTTAACCTTTTCAAAAGAAATTAAGACTCTCACCTAGGTCTTAAGGGTTCAGGTTACACCAATTAAGGCTTTTCAAAATTGACTAAATAGGATTAGAGAAATAAACATAACATAATCAAACATCCTTGAGCCTAATTAAAAAAAATGGCTAAGTGTTCAGGTTACACCAACTTGCCCTTTAAGGAAATTCCCTTACATAATTTTCAAATTAAATAATAAATGATAATTACCCCTTTCTGAGAGACAATTAAGACATCAATGTTCACTGAGGATTAGAAATATTCACAGGATGAACCATTAAGCAACATAATAAGTTTAAATAGACTCGAGGCTTTTCACTAGGTTGTGAGAGGGAGGCATGAACCTGCTTCCTCCTAACTTGTTGGACACCTCAGAGGTCTATTAAACTTAATATACTTTGCTCAATGAAATCATCCTTAATTAAAATTTTAAGGACTCACCAAAATACAACATAGAGTTAGGAAAATCACCAGAACTTTACTTTCCCTGCTCTTCATAAATGCCCTCACATGCATTTTTAAGCTTTAGGTGGTGGAACGAGAAAACTCGTCAGGTACGCTTTTACAGTTTATAGTACCATCTTTTTGTGCCTTTTATGCTTCTCTTTATGCTTACATTATTTATTTTTTATACTTTCATTTACTTACATGTATGAAAACAACATAAACTTGCATGTTAACTAAAATCAAAGCCCAAAACCAAAACTAAAATCAACCAAGATAAAATCCACTGCCACAACATTCAAAATATAAAATAACTCAAAATTTAATCACAAACATCACACAAAACTACAATTACAACTAAATTAATATGTCTCTATCGAATGATCTGAAATCCCTTGGATGAGGTAACTCATGATTGCTAACGAGGCTTCCCACGGTTTAAATGAAATTATGAAACTCATTAAGTTGGGTTTAGTAAGTTCATTTGGACTAAGTAAATCCAATAGAAAATAGTGGTGTAGGAACGAGGGAACCATAGGATCCTAACCGGTGTCGCTCAAATCAACTTTAATATGCCCTCATAAAATTTAAAGAAGTTCAACCATAGGGCCACCCGATTTGACATTATAACTTGACACACTGGAAAACTCAAACTCATCGTGGTGAGGAACTTTGAGTTTGCATGGTGGGCAGCACGGTCATCTTCAACAGCAAAACCTGTCTTCCCCATCTAAACCAATCTTCCTTCCTTAGACTTAAACAACAAAGTCATAGGACTTCGAGGTTTCTTGCTTATGCAACGTAAATCCTCACATCATCTTTAGGCCTTTGCATAGCCCTGCTATACAATATAAGCCCTAACTCGTCTTAGGATTCCGAGGTTGTCGTTTGTCACGACCTAAATCCTCCTATCTTTCAGGCTATTTGTGTGATTATTTCACACGAATATAAGCCCTAACTAATAAAATTAGCAGGATGAAACACTTAAATTTTTCTCCTCTAAATTTAAACTAAACATTAAGATAGCTTGGGAAGTCACTGAGGTTCTCCTCTAGGATTTCAAAACTAAAGCCAAACATTAGGATAGCTTGGGAAGTCACCAAGGTTCGCCTCTGGATCCCCACATCCCCTAGTTCTTCTTCCTTTGGATTCTACAATAAAATGTTCCAAATTTGAACCAATCCTCATCCCCTAGTTCTTCCTCCTTTGGATTCTACAATAAAATGTTCCAAATTTGAACCAATCCCATTTCAAACCTCTACATTTGATTTCATTGAAAAGTCCTACCCTTTGAAATTCCTTGAAGATAATACTTCCTAATTTTTATCGAAAGTTTTCTTAAGTGACTGGTCATTTAGGATGTAATTAAATATAGGGGCTTGCCCTTATAGGAAGCATGTCCAAACCCAGCTTAATATAAATCCTATTTAATCTTTTATATTAAATAGGGGAACTTGTCGGCAAATAGAAAGGTTTCGCAGACCAAACGGATGTCATACTTTCCTTAGTTTATTTGATCGAGCCTCACCCTCAAGTCTTGTGTTTATCCTTCGGGATAGATACATGATTTGAGGTACAGTGCTTTTTCATTTTAAACTACCAAAAATATGGGGTCAGTTTGATTTCATTCTTCAACGTCCTTCAGACNAAAAGGCCTTAGTGAATTGTTGCCCAAGTAAAAAGACCATTTCATTAACAAAGAATTAGTAGGAACAAGAACCTATTACCTATGGAATAATGAAGCCACTACTCCCCCGATAACCTGGAATGTTGATACTCAAGCACTACATTTTATGAAATTATTTTCAAGAACATTTCTCTTGAATGCCAACTTTTGAATTTTTATGCAGAATTGCCAAAACAAAAAATTATGAGAAAGGAGAATTGACCAAGATCAAACAGGCCCCCAAAAGCCCAGCCTAAAAGGGTTATGTACATTATTTACTCCAGCAACTATTAAATGAGCTCATGAACTTTTAGTGGAAAGCATGATCGTTAGCTCCTTAGTTATTAAATTTTTATATTGGGATTATTCTTCTTTAATTATGGTTTTACCGAAAAATTGTTTAAACATAGTGCTTAAACCTTTTCTTAGCCAAAAAACATTGGCGTTTACTTTGGACATTTGTCTAAATTATAGAGAAACATTGGTGAAGTGAACTCGTAAGGCTATATAGCTTGAGTCAATCCTTACGCGACCAAGCAGAGCCTCCAAGCCTACNTACCGAAAAATTGTTTAAACATAGTGCTTAAACCTTTTCTTAGCCAAAAAACATTGGCGTTTACTTTGGACACTTGTCTAAATTATAGAGAAACATTGGTGAAGTGAACTCGTAAGGCTATATAGCTTGAGCCAATCCTTACGCGACCAAGCAGAGCCTCCAAGCCTAGNTGGAAAGCATGATCGTTAGCTCCTTAGTTATTAAATTTTTATATTGGGATTATTCTTCTTTAATTATGGTTTCACCGAAAAATTGTTTAAACATAGTGCTTAAACCTTTTCTTAGCCCAAAAACATTGGCGTTTACTTTGGACATTTGTCTAAATTATAGAGAAACAGTAGTGAAGTGAAATCGTAAGGCTATAAAGCTTGAGCCAATCCTTACGCGACCAAGCAGAGGCTCCAAGCCTAGAAAGTTCAGTGCAACCTCAAAATAATTAAGGTTATGATGCACCGACACTACATAATAATGAAGCGTGTAGCATCAAACACCAACAAGACACATGCACTTTTTCCTGACACATATCAAAAACTTCATTTATGCATCTAATTAAAAGCNATGCACCGACACTACATAATAATGAAGCGTGTAGCATCAAACACCAACAAGACACATGCACTTTTTCCTGACGCATATCAAAAACTTCATTTATGCATCTAATTAAAAGCAAAAAAAAACTAATGGGCAAGTGTGCCTAAAATGAATATCATGAATAATAAATTTTAATTTTAATATATATTATATAAATAACTTAATTTAAAACTCCTCTTCCTTTAATTTAAAATCTATTGCCCAAACAACTTAATAGGCACATAAAACTAAGTTTATTTTCTTCTGTTCTATTTCTTATGACTTTTGTTATAAAGTTTAATTTTTTTAAAAAAATTGATTTCCTCAACTTCAGGCTAACAATCTATAATATCATCTAGCTATTCTTTCNAGGCACATAAAACTAAGTTTATTTTCTTCTGTTCTATTTCTTATGACTTTTGTTATAAAGTTTAATTTTTTTTTAAAAAAATGATTTCCTCAACTTCAGGCTAACAATCTATAATATCATCTAGCTATTCTTTTTTCAACTGAGTGTAAGCCTTTTAATAAATTTAATATTTTTTTCTTATTTTATGAGCAATTAAAATAAATTTATTATTCTATGAACTCATGTCATAATTAATTAACTTTTGCAGCTATCATACATTATTTATAGTTTTTAAGATATAATAATATAATGATGTATCTAATTTATAATTATATCCTATATTTATAATAATAGACATGTTTCGTGACAATGAGTGTGTTTATGCAATTATAAATTCGTTCCTCGGGAGAATTCTATTTTCTCACTTTTATACAACTCTAACAATAAAAAATGGTAACAAAATTAACAATGTGTATTACTGCAATTATGAGCAAAATGCATCCTCATAGTACATGATACCATTGAAAAAGCCAAAATTAAAAATCACATACAATAGCAGGGCACAATCATATCTTCAATGAATGGTACCTAATTAACTTAAATCTAGCAATGAATAGAAAAGGGTGGCATTTACATACATAGCACACAATTCTTATGCATTTACATATCTCACACCTAAAAATTCATAGTTACACGTAGAGCACTCAAACGTTTAATATCACATCAAAAATAACACAATTACCACTTATTAAAAGTGAACTACACCTTTTCATGCACGGGTTTAAAGCAGCAAAGTGTTATAGATGTAAATATGAAAGTTTAGTCGTGAGATATGTAAATACGTAAGAACTACGTGCAACTTGTATAAATATCCCAAAATTAAAATAAAAAAAACTCACCTCCGGGTAATTTTCTTCTTGATTTGTAACATATGCCCTTGCTTGCTGCAAAAAGCCCACAACAATCGAATAAGATCCCATACCCAATAATGACCTAGCAACATTTCAAACACTTACAACAGCTGGTTCTGAAGTTTCTGCATTATTAGTTTCAGAAAGAGATGCCCTAGGCGAGGAACCCTCATCAGATCCCTCATGAACAGGTGAGGGTGGTTGCGGTGGAGAAACATAGACAACTCTCAATTTGACGTCATCTACCTTATTGCCAGACTCACGAGAGAACTACAAGCGAGTGTTTCAGATTAGCGAACTAGAATTCTAAAAAACTTTCAAGGAAAACAAAAAACAAAAATTTCTGTAAAAAAATATCACCATTTCTGCAGTAATGTCCTTGGCCAAGGTGCCCGGCTCAACAACAGCACTCTGAACAAGGAACTTGTCCTTGCACTGAATATCAACGGGAGCTTCCCTCTGCGCTTGCATGGTAACTGAAACCACCAACAAAGCCGTACAGAATCTGATTATTATGGCAGAAAGAAATTGTTGTAAAATATATATATAATCGGCATACCAGCAATATCGCAGGTAGATCGAGGTAAAACAATCCCATTGTTAGGTCTCACGCAATACTTCTTAGGGTTTGTCGTCTTAACCTGAAAACAAACACAATCATTCTCACAGGAAGAAA
>JXCR01144981.1:128695-148303 GCA_002079205.1 Phalaenopsis hybrid cultivar | reverse complement strand
AGAGCACTCAAACGTTTAATATCACATCAAAAATAACACAATTACCACTTATTAAAAGTGAACTACACCTTTTCATGCACGGGTTTAAAGCAGCAAAGTGTTATAGATGTAAATATGAAAGTTTAGTCGTGAGATATGTAAATACGTAAGAACTACGTGCAACTTGTATAAATATCCCAAAATTAAAATAAAAAAAACTCACCTCCGGGTAATTTTCTTCTTGATTTGTAACATATGCCCTTGCTTGCTGCAAAAAGCCCACAACAATCGAATAAGATCCCATACCCAATAATGACCTAGCAACATTTCAAACACTTACAACAGCTGGTTCTGAAGTTTCTGCATTATTAGTTTCAGAAAGAGATGCCCTAGGCGAGGAACCCTCATCAGATCCCTCATGAACAGGTGAGGGTGGTTGCGGTGGAGAAACATAGACAACTCTCAATTTGACGTCATCTACCTTATTGCCAGACTCACGAGAGAACTAAAAGCGAGTGTTTCAGATTAGCGAACTAGAATTCTAAAAAACTTTCAAGGAAAACAAAAAACAAAAANGTGTAATAAATTAAATAACGTAGATAGAAGATTGGCTCATCATGCGATCTAGATTACCTTCATTTAACTTCTATATGGAGATCCATAAAAATAGTCATATAGGTAGCGGATTTCAAACTTGAAGCTTCGGATTCACCAGAATGCATAAATCAACATTAATAAGGGTGTAATAAATTAAATAACGTGGATAGAAGATTGGCTCATCATGCGATCTAGATTACCTTCATTTAACTAAGTGGGGATCCATAAAAATAGTCATATAGGTAGCGGGTTTCAAACTTGAACCTTCGGATTACCCCCATGCGAGCTCTAAATATTTGACACCCCAGACTCTCCTTGGTCGAGAGCATTGTATTTAGGTATTCAAGGGTCAAGTTTTCAGAGAGCATGCTATATTATAAATAAGAAACTACTCATAGATTTTGTCCTTGATTTGTGGGGACTTTTTAATTTGAGGTTCAAGGTGTTTGTTTTTTGTTCTTTTTAAAGGAACTCTGAGTTGTAAACTTATCTATTTATATGTCGTCTTTATATGATTCTTTTTTTTTTCTGAATAAATCTCTCTCCCAGATCAAAGAAATGATCTAAGGATGAAAGAAATTTGAAAAGACGGGATATGTGACGTAAATAGACAAACAAATTTAAAAATAAAAACATGGAGGGCTTATATAAGGGTGATCCTCGTGTGATAGATCGAGAGTATACATCCAAATAAAATCGAATCAAAATACATTGAAAAATGATATCCATGAAGAAAATCTTTATATAAACCACAAATAACCAAAGGAACATATTTATTTGGTTAATTAGAACTTGGAGAACACCCCATAATACTCTCGATAAAAGGGGTTTTACTTACATTATCATAACCTGGTGAAATAGAACACCAAATGATGGTTATTTTGTATGAAAATGCTCTAATGCTTTCAAATTTCTCGCTAAGTCACATGGCAGAGAGCGAGTCTCTCACATCTCAAATGAGTAGCGGCTCATTGGCATGTGAAACCTACAAAACAACCAAATCACCTCAATAGGGATACCCCTATTCTTCAAAGCTCATCGACCCATGAAGGCAGAAGGTGAATCATCGTATGTCGAATGACAACAGCTCATTAGTAATCAAGTCGTCAAGTCGATACCAACGAAGTCAAAACAAGATGACATGGCTCAATAGGGCTCAACAACATGAAGAGTAGACTAATTTCTAAGCAAGTAGAGGTAGTCAGGGCAGGATACCATGGATCCATAATCCCAAGCCACTAGGACCTTGTGTTTAATTAGTCGTGAAGCTACTCGACCCAACACGACCAAAGATCCCTTGTCAGCAATCTGTGAATTATGTCACCCAAGGGAATACCAGTAGCCCTAAGGTCAAAAGAATGAAACTCTATTCCTTTTGATCAATGTTGGTAGAGCTTAAAGAGGTCAGACCTATACCCACCAAATAAACGACATGGATGCCATAGGAAATAAGGGAAAGAGAGGTCCATATAAAAAGCTTTCAACGCTCTCAACATAGAATTTACACAGTGTCTGGGTCGGGGAAACCTCTAACACCCTAAGTGCACCAGACAATCACTAAAGTAGAAATCTATTTTAGGCCAGTCAAATTGGAGAAGCACGGGGGCTTCTCCTCAGGTATATGTAATAAGATACAATTATTTACCACAACTTGCTTGGATATATAGTCATGCATGCGAACTGTTTTAAAACCGGCTCGAACGCCATACGGAAAATTAAGTGCAGGTTTTAAAAGTCTTGAATATTTTAACCCTAAATCTTAATTAATCTTAATATTTTATTATTAAGATTTTGTGAAAAAAGTTTAAAGTTTTAGATTCCTTAATGAGCCTAGATTATTTTTCATGATCAATCTTAGGCAAACAACAATCTGAAGGAAACACTAAAATAAAGCAGTCAAAAAACAAAAGTCAAGGTAAACCAAACAAAATATAAGAGCAGGTTGGTTCCGCTGAGTCAATAACATCCCTCAGAAAAGCAACAAAGCAGTACAACTCTGTATATACATGTCTGAACTTGATTTCATAGAAGAATAGAAATTCAAAATTAAGATACGGAACACGAGGTACTACTCCCGATTCTTGTCATGTGGTTCTCGCGCCAAACTCCTCAAAACTTGTGCTCGTATCTTATCTCCAAGACAAACTTCATAGTAGGACTCTATTAAATACATGATAAAAGAAAAATAAATGACTCAACCTATAGAAAACGTCAATACAGGTTACCATGCAACGTACGCGAGCCATGTCTGATGGAAGGAGCTTATATCAACATCTTTAAGAAAAGGGATAACATATAAATCATGACATCGCTCCTCCTGTATTAAACATGTGTGTGTGTGTGTGTATTTAGGCATGACTCCCTGCAAGAAGATTAACCTAATACACTATTGCACATGTCCACACCCACTAAACACACAAAAGCATAAGTAAAGTGATGCCTAGCTAAGGTAGTCAAACCACCAAAGAACAATAGCCAGACATGGAAAAAACTACCTACCACCCTAATCCTCACCTAGCACACCATCTGATGAAAAATGTTCAAACCAGCATCTAAGTGCTCAAGGTAAAGTCTCAGGTATGTATGACTTTAACGAGATCACCATATCGACCCCGCTTTAAAGATTGAAGGGAACTAACAAATGTCGTTCAAGGTGGATTTTAAGATAGAGTTGGTCTTACATATTGTCTAGCTTGATATTTGCATAATTTTAAAATTAGGATGAATATCATAAGTAGAAAAATATTTTTTTTAATTTTTAAATATGGTCATTAAATGTATACATGTAGCATGCAAGGTGACATAAGTTAGATCTCTTGGTTCCTTAGCATAGTCATACAAAAGTTGATCCCAATGCAATAACTAACATTGCTCATCTGAATTTGTTTGTCAAATAATGCTTGTTAATGCATCGTTCCCAACACGGGGTCACTCTCCTAACGAGTCTAACTCACTATCGAAACACAAATGCAGATGCAAGTACAGACATACAACATACAAGATCACTAATCATGTAAATGACAAACTCAAATGCAGATATGTTGCATACTCAGTGAGTTAAGAAGGCTCTAAGGCATAACCCTGATTGAGTACACAATGTCAAAAAAAAAAAAAAATGGTGTTCAAGTATGACACCACAAGAGACGTGGTGGTATGTCCTCTATATAGAAAATTCGCGCACCGACTGACTAGCATTGCTAGCAATCATTCACCAAAAAATGTAAATATCAAACCACACACACATATGGGTATATACTTGCAGTGATACCACAAGTGTTGGTGCTCTTAAAGACACTAAACATAGGCATGTGCTAAAGGCAAAAGATTTAAATTTTCATCATGAAAATGAATTTATCACATAATATAACAGAAAAAAAAATCTAATTTTCATTCACATACAATTATGAACTCAATCATTTCATATGAGGAATGCAAAGGATGCAAGTGCAAATGCAAAGACATAAATATGTAAGTGGAGTTGGCCATCTACCTATTAATTTGACCGGGGTGATCAACCGAATATCATGGTCAACGGGGTCCTTCGGGCCAGGGCGACCAAGTGGACCAAAGTGATTGGTCAACCGGATCGGGGTGGCCAGTCGGACCAAAGCAGTTAGTTTACTGGATCGGGTCGGACTTAAGTGATCAGTCAATCGAGCCAAGGTAGTCGGTCAATCGGACCTAGGCAACTGGTCAGACATAAGTTGCCAGTCGAGTCGGCCAGGGGTGGCCAATCGAACCTAAGTGACACATGTAATGTGCTACATGCAAATTGTGATCAAACATACAAGCATATGTAAACATCCATATCGATTGCGATCTTTACTTATCCTAGTGATCTTAAGGGAAAACCATAAATGTAATTGACAGAATTAAGCGAGTGTCGCTACAACACAACAGGAGACAAACTTTTATTTGCTTGGTGCAAAGAATTTTTGTTGAGAAAAGCCTTCATGGCATAGGAAACGTCAAAACCTTGAGACTTTTTGTTCTCTATGCCCAAATGGCAGACTTCTCTCTTCTCGTCATGAGGGTGAAATCGTTAGAGCAAATACGAGATTGATTGATCCTGACATTTTGAATTTACGTTTAGAAAGAAATGGTTAGGTTCACTCTTTGGATTCACAAGGGAAAGTCCACCGAAAGGCTCATAACCTTACATTGGCTTCCTGTAAGCACAATAAATACCTAGCCTAGTATCTCTAACATCCATACCAAAGGTGCTCTAGAAATGAAAATGTAAGGGTTCAAAGAAGTTATACCATTGTGGTGGTTTGTTGAAGCCTGACTTTGCTCCGGAAGAAGCTCTCCTTAATGTAGGAGAACTAACGATGCCCTTGAACTCCATGCTCCTTCTCCAAAGTAAGAAAGATGCTCTCCTCGTCGGAGGGATGGTGAATTTTGCTAGAGATTTCCTTCTCTACAGAAAGATGAAGCTCTCTCTCATTGCAGAAGTGGATGATGAGTTTACCGGCGTATGACCTTCTCCCAAGCTAGGATGAAGCTTTCCTAGCCTTGATTCTCAAAAAGTTCACCCGAGAAGAAATAACTCACCAAAAGAGATGAAGAATAGAGAAAATAAAGAGGAAGAAGAAACCAACTCCTTACCCTTTTCCTTAAAGAAAAGTGATGCTCTCCTCCAAAGATCCTTGCTTCACACACTTTTTCTCCAAGCTTCCAAGTGCTTTCTCCCCTTCAAGATAAAAAGCTCTCAACCTCTAAACTGAAATGAGGTCTCTATCTACGAGGGAAATGAGACTAGCCCAAATTAAGCCTCGAGCCAACCACCCTTCCCTCCAATTTTAGCCATAATTGGTCTGATTAAGCCCTTAGAAAGCTTCCAAAATCTTTTAAAAAGTGGCATGATTACCTCCCTTTTTTGCCTCGCCCACGTAATTTTTCCATGTTTAATGAGATCTTAAATTTTTGTTGCATGGGGGGCAGTGTTGGGGTAAAAAAAAGATCAAAACATTGGAAAAAAAATGCATCCCGAAACTCAACTGGCGTCAAGGCGACACGACCATGGCATCTTGGAGCCCAATTAAACGCCTTGGCGATCAGACACCAGAAGTTGGCACATACTTTCCGGATACTCGGGAAACACAATTTTCAAAGCATTTTGGGAGCCTAGGTGCTAGTGGGTTGGCGCCTACTTTCCCAGGGATCGAGAAAATGCAGTTTTGGATGTCTAGGCTCTCGGGACTGGCACTTAGGCATCAGTCTAGCAAAAAAACCCTAATTTTTCTTGTAGATTGTTCGATGGAGGGTTTCTTTGATCCGTAAGTTACAGGAGATTGCATATGATTGAAATGTGTTCTCGTAACTTCAAAAATACAAAAATAAGTATTTTGATCGGCAAATCATCATGAAAATAGTCGTCAACTGTCTCCTTGAACCATAGTGCAGGTAGGGTATTCCAGACTTTAAATTTTGCCTAGATGATCGCAAAAAGGTCCTCATTGATTCAAAAGCCACGAAAAATTATATATCGCTAGAATACCACCCAATAACTCAAAAAGGAACATTCTAAATGTTCCAAACTAGGTTTTTTGGTGTCAACAGGCGTCCCAGACTACCGCAGGGGTAGAATCGGCCTGAACCCCAACTTTTCTCAAAAGTGTGCGTGGGAGATCTCAACAACTACCCTTGGCCTCAGAAGACTCCGGGATGACAGAGTTGGGTCTCTCAACATCAGAACGAATGTAAAAACGCATTTGAAGTTGGGGCAAACACCACCTCACGATGAATATTCTCGAGTAAGGTCAAGTCAGTACCGGCCTTGATTTCATGCTCAGGGCACATATCAGAAGGTTTGGTAGGTTGTCTTGGACAACAAGAACCTAAGCATAGTATCGTATCCTTAGACAGATATCCTGCTCATGCGACATCAAAAATTAATGCCAACATTTTCTCATAGGTGCACATTTGTATAGTTAATTGCTCCACATAACAAAAGAGCACTTTTGATTAACACAGCTCATTAATTATTGAATATTCAGTACATAATAGCTACAAAACCTAGTTTTTAGGTTATAAATTTTATCTCCTTGAGTTTAAAGTGGATGGTGGGGGAAATGACGATGAACACAATTAAGATCTCATGAACACAATTTAAGTTGACATTATCACTGATCATCATGGTCCCTGATATATTTAGTTAGAAGATGTACTCGACACAACCTGACCAAAAAATCATTGCCGACAACCATGAATTATGTCATCCAAGGGACAATAATAAATCTTAGGTGGATATCGATTTAAGACAACAAATTTAACTTGACATTAGCTGACAAAATACTTTATGTCAATAAGATCTAACTTTATAACTGATAACTCAAATAGTAGAAAGTTATTGGGTAGTATAATAGCTATAGTCATGATTGTAATATAATGATGTCATTTAGCGGCAACCATTAAATCAGAGGTTATGGTAATGATCACTACTTTTTATAGAGTCGTTGAGCCCAACCATACAGACGGACAACCTTGATCACGTCTTTACTAGCGTGAGATTGCTTTGATGATACACTAAATATGAAATTTGTAATTTATTAGCTGAATTCAATCAAAAGTTTGTCATTCTCAATAAAATATTATTGAGGATGAATGAAATTTAACTTTAGATATTTAAGTTTAATACTTTAAAAACTTAATTTGAAAGGCATAATTTAAAACTTTCATGTCTCACACCTAAACTTTCTTATCTCTCAAACCTAAACTTTCATATCTACACAATCTACGTTAGCATAGTGTATTTAATAGTGGCATTTTTAATTTAATATTAAAAAATTGAGAGCAGTTTGTAAATATGAAAATTTAGGTGTGAGAAGAGTAAATAAATACCAATTATATACTATTTATGTAAATGCCCTAAAATCTTTTCCTTGCAATTTGTAAATTATTATATAATAACATAATAATACATATATGATCACAATTAAAATCTTTATATATAATTAGGGCCTCTCTGGAAACAATGGCAGCAAAAATATTGAAAGCTCCTAATAATAATAAACAGCTTCCGTGAGCAGCAGGCTTTGAGCCTGCGCGGGCAAGAGCCCCTAAGAGCGCTGTGATTATATGATTTTGTTTACAAAACATATACTGAATCAAATACGACGTGACTCATGCATGTTACCCTCGATGTGTGTTGGACAATCCAACGGTGTTAGAGTAGTGAATTATCGTCTTAGTGTTATACGAGAATTTAGCACACACACAGATGAAAGAGAAACAAACAATGATGACTCCAAAAACTTTCACGTGGAAAACCTGAAAAGGGAAAAAACCACGGGGTCTGACCCAATTGCGAAAATCCACTATTGACTGATGATTAGAAAGACCCCTTATCCAACGAACGGGAAATGATTACTTGCTTTTCAATATATAACGTCGACTGACGGCGTCTAGTCAGCGGTGATCGACAGAGGTCGGCAGTAATCGACAGTAGTCAACGCCAATCGATGAAGGTCTATGGTGGTTGACGGAGGTCAGCGATAGTTGCCTGCAGTTGATGACGATCGACGAATGTCAGCGGTGATCGACGGTGGTCGACGGTGGCAGGGATGATATTGGACTTAAACTCGTTCTCAAAACCTCAAGTTATCTCTCAAGCCTCCTTCCCATCTTATGAGAGGGGAGGGGCTCCATTTATAATGTTTTGAGTGCAATTAATGCAGGAATATAATCTATTTTGATCGGACGATCCAGAGAACTTTCCTCGATCAGATAGCATTTAATGGATATTTAAATACTTTAACGATGTCAGAATTGACCAATCTTTGTCTCATTGGATTCATCTTGTTGAGATGCTCGATTCAACATCCGTTTAACCTTCCAAATGTGTCCAAAAATCCTTCAAAAGTGGTTTACTGATTTGATATTGGTTTGATCTAGCTCGGTTTTGACTAATTTTTATATCAGTGTCCGTCTCATCGAACCGATCAGTTTGACCATAACTTTGCTGAAATCGGATCTTTGGATGACTTTTTAACAAAATTTGAATATTTCTGGTTCAAAATATTGCCTCGAGATTCATACCGGATGATAAAAATTTGTTGTCGTCGTATCAACACTAATTTGAGAGGAAAACATTTGGGTTAAGGAAATTCTAACTGATTTTACATCATAAAATATAAAAATAAAAATTTACATACATCTTCTGCCACTGACCTTTTACATGACAATATAATATCTGCAGAGCTCCAGGTTTGATCTGTGGGAGAACTCACGTAGCACTTTACAGCATTTTGTTCAAAATGTTTGCCGAGCTCTTAATATCAATATTAATTTCTAATGACACCAACCAAATGATAAAACCTATTAAATTAACATTTCTAAAGGAAGATTTGCATGCATACCACTCCATCNTTTTACTTCCTGTCCTGCAGGCTCACTGAACTGTATCGGTGCAGTGACCTTGGGTACCCATACCCTCTTCTTTTTTGACGATGATGTCTCAAGACTGGGCGTCTTAGTAGAAACATCGGTATGTCGAAGGAAGGTATGCTCCCCGTGGTGTAGATCGACTATAGTGTCTTGTAATCGCTTTGTCTTTATCTCTAGGATTGCAAGAATGACAGGTAAGTTCTTCGGACCCAGTCTCGACTTAATCGGTTGACGACCTGTGGTCCTGGTGGCAGTATGATCAGTAGTAATAACTGCGGTATCAACTCTGTTCCCTAAGCAGAGCCAAACGGGCGGCGCTCCAGTTGACTTATGGGATTGTCTGACAAATTTGACGCCTTTCAAAAGTTCCTTCTTCATGCAAGGGGATATTGCATATCCCACTCGTTTAAGTAACTTGCTAACCGAACATCCTTCTTTGGTAGCAAGCCTTTTGAAAACTGCGCTAACTCGAGTGATAGGAGTGAACTTCTTTTCCTCTTGAGTGTGTCCATGAAGTGATGGTAATGTGACAGTGATCCTCCGGATACTCTCATATCCATCAGTATTTGTCAGAGGATGGTATCTACTCCCTCGTAGGAGTGGATAAATTTCCGGTAGCACTTCTTCATCTTGATGAGGTTCCTCCTCAACGGGTGTCTCCTCGAGAGCCTGGGCTTTAATGGCCCTCTGAACTCTTCTATTGCAGTTCCTCCTTTGAGTTCAGGTCAGTGGTACAGTCTTTGAGCTTGACCCAATTTCAAACATGGGTGGTGAGAAAGTTAATCCCTAAGTTGGATCTTCAATAATCATCACTTCCTTCGCCTTAGCAGCAANGGTATGGGAAATAATTTGGTTCATTCTTCTTATCCACCTCTTCGGGTTTCTTTGGATCAAGTAGTTTGAATTATGGTTTCTTCATCAGACTTTTGAATATTTTAGGTATGGCTTCATCCTTGAAAGAATACACAACTTTTTGTCGCTCTAACAGGGGTATTCTCTTACCCACTGTTCGAGGTGATCCCTCCTGAGGCGGCCGTTGGGTGGATTGACTGCTCTATTTTTGAGAGTACTGTGACAAAGACTATTGATTTTCTTCTGCATATATCTTTATCGGCTGCTTTCCTTTGTCGACAGTCGTGAATACTCTTGATTTCTTTTCTAATACTCTGGTCACCTTAGCCTTTTCATGCGGCTCCATGTGCTTCATTTCTTCTTGAAGACTGCTGGATTTACTGAGTAGCTTCTCTCATGTGGCTTCATGTGCTTCATTTCTTCTTGAAGACTGTTGGCTTTATTGAGTAGCTTCTCAAAGGATTTGATGGTGAGTCCCTTAAGCATGAAAGCTACTAGACCATGAATGCTCTTCAGCTTCTCGAAGGATTTGATGTTGAGTCCCTTAAGCATGAAAGCTACTGGCCCATGAATGCTTTTGAGTAAATCTAAATTGCTTGATGTTCCCGTAGCTGGGGTTCACATTTCATGCTAAGGTTTCTCCACCTCAAAATATAGTCTGCCAAAGTTTCATTGGGCTTTTGCTTCTCCATCATGAGCTCTCCAATAGACACATGATGTTGCGCCCCGACAAATCTTTCACAAATAACTGTTCCAACTCAGAAAATGTTTTAACTGACCCGTTGGGCAAGTCAGCGTATCAGTTGAAAGCAATTCTTGAAAAGCTGCTGACAAATTGCTGGCAGAGTAGAGCTTCATTATTCCTTGTGTTGCCACAACTGGCTCGGAAATGTGCTATGTGCTGTCTGGGATTTCCAGTCCCATCGAATATCTTGAAGTTTGGGACCATAAAACCCTTGGGGAAAGGTACGGCATCGAACTCCTCTCGGTAAGGTCTACCCTTTAAAATTGATGCACCGACCTTAGATTGGGCTAAGGCGTCCCGCACTTGTTCAACCATTTGCTTGAATTCCTTTTCTGGCATGACACTTGATGGAGAATCTTTCTTTGGTTGTTCATCTTTGTCTACTGAAGTAGCCTCTCTTCTTACAACTGTGATGTGTATGATTTCTGGCTGATTAATTTATGGAGAAGCCAATCTCGGTGCTTGTGATTACCCCTGAATGGTATCCATGGTGGTCATAGTTGCAGTAATCTCTTCTATTCTTTTCTCCAGTAGACTGACTTGCTCATCCCTTAGGAGGATAACCCTACACAGCTCATCTACAGCGTTGTCTTCGATGTGAGGTTGACCCTTGCGCANGATATGTCAGTACATCATAAGTTAAGAAAAAGAGTATAGATGCAATAAATAGTGAAGATATACAGTTATTGACTATAGTGAATCTCCTCTATAATCAATACTCACCTTGGGTAAGATACATGAAGTATGCTTGGGGCGGCGCATTTGGTTGTTTTATAGAGCGAAGCGAATATTTTGTTTTCCCTCGGTTAGAATCTTTATTTTTCAAACAAATTTGTGAAATTTGATGAAATAAAATATTTTCCAATTTCTAACTTCAAGCAAGCCCTTGGCAGTTTTCTGGTTGAGAGGTAAAGAAACTTTTAAATGAGGCAATTATATACATACCAACCAATTCCTATGTATTTACATATCCAACATCTAAAATTTACTCTTTACATTTATACCACTCAAGGCTTTCAAATTACATAAAAAATACCATTATTTTACATTAAAAAAAGTGAAATATATCTTTTCAAGCTTTGATGCTCAACAACCTCAAAACTACTATTGCTTTTCTTGTCATGTTTTAGGAGACCACCAAAGGAATGTGAGAATTTCAATATCCAACAAACTTTCAGGAAAATTTTATTAACATTACTAATGTAAAAACCTTCTACTAGGACGTAGTCTCTTCATAACGAGGTTGATAAATCTATACAAGATAAGTAAGATGTAGATTGTTGTAGCTAAATCTGGCTTTGAAGCTAGATACAAGGTCATGGTCTGTTGTACTAGCTAAATAATGTTGATTAGAATTACAGTATAGTAGAATTAAACTTCTTTTACTGCAAAATATGATCCTTATCAATGCCAATCATGCACTATTTGTACTTCATTCAATCATATCCTCCATGAATAAATAAAAAATATTAAAGTGAACTGGCACTTCATTAACATGCAGTGTCTTCACTCCATACGTCTATAAGGAAAAACGTCCAGCTAATATCTTTACCAAGGTTCTGAGACCTCTTCATTTTTTTGAGTTTTTTAACTTATTGATATCTAAACACCAAATTGAGGAGTGTTGATAAATTAGAATAACATCTTATTACTATATAATACATCATCATATTTGAGGACATTCTCCTATTATCCTCCATAAATATTTTTCCTCTTTGCCTATATATAGGCAATTGTATTCGGTCAATAGGACAAAACAAAAAAATCTCTTTAAAACTTACAACAAAAATGAATAAATACAAGTACCGGATTCTGATGCTAGTTGCATTATTTTTCCCCTAAAATAAGCTCATGAGTAATTAATATTAATTGCCAAATCCTATGCATAAAAAATACCATTAGTTGACTACATTGCAATTTGACTAATATATGATAATTTAGTTTGTGTAATATGTTATCATATCTAAATTATCACACTGCGAACTTATTTATAATAAAAATTTACATTATCTATTATTATAATTTTTTTAAGTACTTCACAGTTAGTAATCACAACTGACATGGTATCAAAGCCTACTGAACTTACTATGCCACTTTATCTCCTTTCAATTGAGTTTTCTATTTCCAATCCTCCACATTGAATCAATCCCGACATCTTAAACTTAAAGTAGCTAGTCCTCCAAGTGAGTCACCTCTATCAAAGAAGACAAGAACTCCATCATTGCATGTCTAAACCTTGATCATTAAAGACTATATACTCCAGTATGTGACCTCCTCTTCCTCTTGGAAAACCTCTATAGTGATTGGCATCCACAAGTCTCAGGACCATATAAGGGAAACCCACATTTGGTGACCACTGTCTACTATCACAAGATGTCTTCACTATCATCTTGAGTTCGTTGGGGAGTGTTACTATATCAAAATTATCACATATGCCAACTTATTTATAATAAACATACGCACTATTTATTATTACAATATTTTTCATTATTGAGACATTCTATTCTACTTTATTTTCCTTAATTGCTATTTTCTCATGCCTTCTACTAGAAAGACAACCCAGCATTCTCTATCCTTCCAATACAATGCACACCCTAAAAGTATAAAAACTATATGCTAAAGCACAAGTTCCTGCATTCCATTGCAAAATTAAAATGGGAAATAACTTTAAGGGTTGGAATCTCACTAGAAAAAGAACAGCAAC
Organism: Phalaenopsis hybrid cultivar; assembly: GCA_002079205.1. Lineage (NCBI taxonomy): Eukaryota > Viridiplantae > Streptophyta > Magnoliopsida > Asparagales > Orchidaceae > Phalaenopsis > Phalaenopsis hybrid cultivar. The sequence goes on along the minus strand of JXCR01144981.1, from coordinate 135,038 downwards.
TGAAAGAAAAATCTCTGTCACTAACGTCTCTTAAAACTGTGGTCTTTAAGATGCCTAGATTGCAAATGATTTAGGTCCCTTTTTCATTATCTGGAACATTGCCTTTTGGGTAATGAAGCTTAAATGCATACAAGATCTGAGAGGCAAGGTATCCATATGAAATTTAAATGCAATGGTAGTTTTCAGTTGCCAAAACACTGAGAGCTTATAGTATTTGTCCTAGCACCTATAAGTAGTATCAAAGAAATGTCTTCACTTCTATCTGGCTGCAATTTGCAATGATAGCACCAAAACCATCTAACGACTAAAAATCGGGGAATGACAAACAATGATCAAACAACCCAGAGTCGCTTCTTACTTGATAATATAGAACATAGTGCCCTAACATAAATTAAAACTTGGAAGGCACTCCAAGAAATCATCTAATCAACAACTTTTAAATGGCCTGAAGTCTTGAATTATAAGTTCTAAATATATAAGAAAAATTCATAATATAGCAAAAACATCCCATTCAAGCAAGCACTGTGACAGAAAATTAATGAACAAAATAATATAAACCATACGGTTCAGGCTACAACATTTGATCCAACATAGAAAGCCATGGGATGAACAGATAAAACATAAACCACATTACTTTGGCAATGATCTAAGATCAAGCATAAATATATGCGCTGCATAACATTGCCAAGAGAAGAACCACATTAATGAGGATAGAAGTTTTGAGGAAATGTTTCGTGAACAAAGTGTTTCTATTTGATAAAATAATCTTCTATATCTGCATCTATTAAACTTACATCATCCCTGAGGCTATCACCTATCATCATAACTTCGTTAGGTGGAATACCCCAAGATAAGCAAATGTGCAACAAAGGAGCAGGGTTAGGCTTATATGGACGAAATTCCCTGCTCAATGCTGGAGCAAACTTCAGCTGAAATGACAACAGAAGAAACGTTGACAGTCATTTGTATAATAAGCAACCATTACCATAGCTGAATAATTTCATGAAATTAAAAAAATGCTCATAAAAAAAAAATGAAAAGGAATTTCTAAAACAATGGGCTACATGATTTCAATAGAAAATCCAGACAACATATTTATTAGGTCTTCAGTTTGCAAGAGCATTGAACAACATCGAGAGCCAGTTTATTTCACTAAAAGTGACTGGAAGATTGGATCTCACTTCCAAAGGGACTTCAATATGGGTGAATGGGTGTGCACACACGCATATTTTTCTTCCTTTTTACAATGTTAATGGCCGTGCACACATGCGTATGTGTTGAGAATTGTATATGGTTCAGAGCCTTATTTGTAAATAGGAAAAATAGAAGAAGTCTAGGGATTTATTTGTAAGGAATGTTGTAAGACTCTACATGAGTCAAAGTCATTAATAAATAGATGAGATTTTTTGAGCAATTAATTCAATTTGGTATCCAAGCTCTAACCTAACGCCTCTCGCTCGATCTTGAAACTCCCAATTTTCTCTTCTTTGGCGTCGTCCTCTCGAGGCACGACTAGTCGGGATTAATGTAGTCCTCACAATTGTGATTAGGGCAGCGACAAGTTGGGATTGAAAAGCAGCAACAACACGACGAGTCGGGATCATGAAGCAGTCGCGACAAGTAGGGTCGAAATCGACATCGTCCTGGTGAAGTAGTCTTGATTAGCGGCGTCATCCTGGCGAAGTTAGGTCATCGCTGCATAGGAAGTTAGGTCTGGTGAAGTCTTGCTTGCGGCTTAGGAGTGAGGAAGGCAGCGGAGCAGGGAGTTTGTTTTTGGAGTTGCACTCAACGACAAGGAGGCGAAGAATCGAAACAGCTGCCGTTTTGCATACGAAACAAAGAGGTTGTACCTTCGTCCGGGCTAAGGTAAAGCTGATCACACGAACTTACAGGAAGGAAGTCATGTGTCATCTAGGCTTGATCTTTCTGNGGATTGAAAAGCAGCAACAACACGACGAGTCGGGATCATGAAGCAGTCGCGACAAGTAGGGTCGAAATCGACGTCGTCCTGGCAAAGTAGTCGCGATTAGCGGCGTCGTCCTGGCGAAGTTAGGTCATCGCTGCATAGGAAGTTAGGTCTGGTGAAGTTCTGCTTGCGGCTTAGGAGTGAGGAAGGCAACGGAGCTAGGCGTTTGTTTTTGGAGTTGCACTCAATGACAAGGAGGCGAAGAATCGAAACGGGTGCCATTTTGCATACGGAACAAAGAGGTTCTAGCTTCGTCCGGGCTAAGGTAAAGCTGATCACACGAACTTATAGGAAGGAAGTCATGTGTCATCTAGGCTTGATCTTTCTAATTAAGAATGATAGGAGACAAAGATAGTGGAGGAACTAAAGGATTGAAATTTTTGGGAAAGATAGATCCTGAAGTTTTGAAGGTCTTTGTTGGGCTCATACATGGAGCTACAACTTTCGAGAAGTGGGAGGCCTGAGCAAGGCTCGCCAAAACCACCCAAGGAGAGAGAGATGGGTGGACATGAACAATCTAGAGGCTGTGGTCGAAATTGTGGGGGCCAAAAGGGTGGAAGAGGGGACCATCGGGTGAACTTTATGGTAACAGAGAACAAGGGAGAGACAGGGTGGTCTTTACCAACGAGGATCACGAGTTATTGAAGATGTTAAAAATGAAGCAGAGAGCTGCGGGTGATGTGACTGAAGAAGCATCCACCTTATCGTCATTCAAGGGGAACACTGCTACTTATGCTCACTCTGTCAAATTTACTCTTGAAACACATGCTCTTACCTCTATATCAACCACAAGATCACCAGAATGAACATTAGATTTTGGTGCATCTTGACATGTGACAGGTGCCGATAGTAAGTTCTCTTTCTATACTCACCTAGAAGTACCGGAGAGCATTCAGACTGTTAATGGTACAACACAGTCTATGTTTGATAAGGGTGTAGTGAGGTGTACCAAATCTATAATTATGCTCAATGTTTTGAATGCTCCTTCCTTTCCAGTGAACCTTTCATTCATTAATGTCATTATGCTCCAACTAAAATTTGATGTTTTATTTGATATTCTTGAAGTGATATTTCAAGAGAAGGAGACTGACACGTGCATAATGGACTCTGGTACTTAGATAGAGAGGATATGAACTCAGCCTTGACATTCATGTCAAAGAGTGCTGGAGTAGAAGGATCTAAGAGTGTGGAAGATGTGTTGTTGCTATATCAAAAGCGCACGAGACACTCTTTATTTAGTTATTGAGTCGTTTGTATTCATCTTTGTATGAAAATGCAAATAAACAAAAAATAAGGAGTGATGCTTGTGAATTCGGAAAGCATACCAAGAGCTCTTATGTCAAATCTAGTAATAGCTCGTGTTTTTGATTTGGTGGACTCAAATGTATGGGAGCCTTGCTCTATAACTTCAAAAAATAACTACATATATTCTGTGACTTTCATTGATTATTTTTCTCATATCATTTGGTTATATCTGATGTGAAATAAAAGTGATGTGTCTATCTGTTTTAAAGACTTTCACAAGGCGATTCAGACTCAATACGGTGCAATAGTGAAGGTATTGAAGTCTGATAATGAGAAGAGTATACCAACAACACGTTTGAGAAGTATCTATATGCACAAGAGATACAACATCAAACCACATGCTCATACACACCAACACAAAACAGAGTAACAAAAAGGAAGAATAAAAACCATGATGATCTCAATGAACGTGTCAAAACACTTGTGGGGGAAAACTGTTTTGACAACTGCTCAATTGATCAACAAAATGCCCTCAAGAGTGTTAGAGTTACAATCTCCTTGTGAGTTGTTATAATAGCAGATCCTCCCATTGAAGATATTTGGTTGCGTATGTTTTGTGAAGGATAATAGACCGTTAATAGAGAAACTGGATCATAAAGCTGTGAAGTGTATTTTCTTGAGTTACTCTGCCACTAAGAAGGGGTATGTTTATTGGAGCCCAATAAAGAAGAGACTATTTGTGAGTATGAATGTAACTTCTATGAGAATTCAAACTATACTACACCTTGGAAGTAAACTCACCCTTTCGTGACTCACCTATACAAAAGGTATGAGGCGAGAGGGCAAGAGTAGTGATGTTGAGAGATTGGTGCATGTTGAGACATGCCTTTTCCCGTTGTGTAGGATGGATAGACAGAGAAAGAGCCAAAAAACGAGACAAATGAGCCCGAAGGTGGTGGGTTTCAAGCTCAAGGGGAGCCGCGGGTGTATGCAAGGAGATGGTAGAATGTGAGAACTGTGTTTGTCGTGTCACTTATGCTAACAAGCCCCTTGTCCTGGTCTATCCCAACTCTTGAGCACCTACACCATCCACCTTGAATTAGATTACATAGGTGTTATGATTCTTCTCCCTTCTCCTCCCACTCTCAAAACATTAAGGAGAACCTCTCACAGCAATGCAGACCATCCTTCTAATTGTTATTCTCCTAGTTATATTAATTTCTCACATGGCATTACTCAGTTTATCTAATGCTCCAATGTATCACCTTTACACGGAGCATTCATTGCATCTTTGGACAGTGTCTCTATGTCTAAGTGTTGGCAGATAACTGAGGAGGATTCAAAGTAGAAGGCTATAATGTCAGAAGAACTTGGTGCTCTCGATAAGGACATGACTTGGGAGCTCACTTAATTGCCAATAGAGGAAAGAAAAGTCAATAGCAAATGGGTCTTCAAAGTGAATCAGGCCTTAAAAGTAAAGATTGATATCTACAAAGCACTGTTGGGGGGGAAATGGTATACTCGACTATGATGGGATATTTGCACTAGTGCTAAAGATGAGCACAGTCAGGACACAGATTTCCCTGACTGTGAATGGTGGATGAAGATTACACCAACTAGATGTAAATAATGTGTTTCTTCATGGAGATCTGCTAAAAGAGGTGTACTTGGAGATACCCTCAAGCTTGGACATGAGCCAAACAGAGGGTAAGATATGTAGACTGAGGAAGTCATGATATAGTTTGAAATAGTCTCCTCAAGCATGGTTCAACTGGTTCAGGAGAGCAAAAGTAGGCAAGAGCTATCAACAAATCAATGCTAACCACACAGTATTCTTTTGACGACATGGTGGTTACATTACTATTCTAGATGTGTAAGTGGATAATATGATTGTCAATGGTAATAATGAAGGAGAGATTGCACAGTTGAAGATAAGTTTGGGCAAAAAGTTTGGGGTGAAGGACTTAAGACAACTTAGATATTTCCTCAGAATTGAGGTGCCTTATGGAGCAGAGGAAATTGTTCTATCTCAGAGAAAGTATGTGCTAGATTTGCTCGTAGAGCGAGCATATTGGGATGCAAGCTTACAGTTTCACCAATTGATCAGAAGGAGAAGTTGAGAGCAGAGGCAGGAGAGCTAGTTGATTGTGAGAAGAACCAGAGCTTGATAGGTCATCTCATCTGAGTCACACTGTCCTGACATATCATTTGCAGTAAGCGTAGTGAGTCGTTAGATACATGATCTGAGGAAGGGCCACATTGATACCGTGTATTAGATTCTGAGATACCTGAAGAGTACGCCAGGGAAGGGATTGATCTTTAGAAAAAATGGTCATTTAGGTATTGATGGATATTGTGACTCTGATCGGGCTAACTCTACTGACGACAAGAGGTCAACATCAAGACACTGCATGTTTGAAGGGGGCAATTTGGTGTCTTGGAAAAGAAAGAAACAGTCAGCAGTTTTGAGGTCAACGACAGAGGCAGAGTACAAAGTCATGGCCTTAGGAGTTGTAGAGATATGGTTGAGAGCTCTATTGGTAGAGCTCAAGGTGGACCAAGAAGCTCAAATGAAGTTGTGGTGCGACGACAAGTCAACAATTAGAATTGCCAACAACCCGATGCAACACGACAGAACCAAGCATGTGGAGATGGATAGGTTCTTCATCAAGGAGAAGCTGAATAGTGAATTATTGGAGATAAGTCATGTAGCTGCTAAAGAGCAAGTAACTAACTGCCTCACCAAAGGACTTAGCTCATTAGATTCATTTAAATTGTGTGACAAGATGGGCTTGCAAGGGAGCGTTGAGAATTGTATACAATTTATGGTCCTAATTGTAAATAAGAAATATAGAATAAGTCTAGGAATTTATTTGTAAGGAATGTTGTAAAGCTCTATATAAGCCCAAATCTTTTAATGAATGNTTGTTCTCGTTCACAAATAGGTTGATCTAATTGATGCTGGCATAAATAAATAAATAAAGGAACTCGATTAATTTTTACAATAGACATAAATAGCATTTCCATAAAAGAACGCATTGGCTCTATGAAGCTTCCCTCTCACAAGTCAGGAAGCCTCAAGAATCAAGTTAAGTGTTCCTAAATACTGTTTTTTTTTTTTTTTTTTTTTTT
>JXCR01144981.1:78718-108213 GCA_002079205.1 Phalaenopsis hybrid cultivar | reverse complement strand
CTTCCAAGTCCGGAAGCACACTAACACTCGAGTGTTACACGCTTAAAGGTCAACAATAAGTAAGAAACTTCCAGCATTAACCAAATTTCATTGGCTCATTCAATGAAAACTAAGTTAACACATGGGTATTATAAAAAGAGATAAGAGACCAAGGAAGCGGTCGCCAGCAAAGGTTTTTGGGAAGCATAAAATAGCGTAATTATGGTCATCTGATGAGCTCCATTTAAGTTCTACGAAAGAAGATAAAACGCACTTCAATTCTTCAGATATTCCTAGGGAAAGTATTCATAGCTTTTATAATAAGAAAGAGAAGAGGGGGGATATGGCGATCTGCTTATGGGAGGAATTTAGACTGATTTAGCACTTGTGATAAATGCAAGACCCAAAAAAAAGTCGCACAGCACAAAAGGCCCTCACTATCAAATTTCATTCAAGGAATACATCCAAGATGCTTTAAATAAAATTATAATGACTATAATAGTAATGATAATGGCAATTCTCTCCATGAATTACCTAAGCTTCCAAGGATTCATCTATAATGGATGATTCCCTTGATGAGTTGATTCTCTTCAATAAGATAAAAATAAATTGTTGAAACCCCTCAATTTCAACCATGAATCATCTAATGGTGAAAGACGCTTCCAACAAACAATATATCATTGGAATTCACCATTTGTAGCATAAGTGATTTGATCATCAAAATGGTGGGAGCTAAATTGATGAGTTGGCAAAAGAATTGGTAGGCAAACTACGAGCACAAGTACCAATGTACCATTGGTAGATTTTTCACGGTACAAAATCAAACCAATCACGTTGATTAGCAGAGAGATTCTAACCTTCGCTGATAGACCAAGCTCGTGAGCATCACTATTTAACATCAAGATTCTCAAATGCGGGTCCATCAACATCCGAGAAAATGATGGTGATTTCAAAAGTTGTCGAGTAGAGGACAGCAGAGATTTCTCACTGGGATTTGGTTGATGTTGGATCATAGAGACACCACAATTCTGGCAACACAAAGAATTGCAAGAATTTCCCTTGATGAGTTGATTCTCTTCAATCATAGGTGCCTTGACAGGTCCTTGTCCTAAGTTCAATGAACAATTTAAGTTCAAAGAAAAGGAGTCAATGGGGTGGGAAACATGTCAACACCTCTTTAGTCAAGGAGTCCCAATAGTACTGTTGTGCGAAAACTTGTACTCTGACACATTGTGTTGGTTGTTGATACAATGCTAGTGTCGCCTGTACCGAGTTTTGAGGTATGAGGCCACTGAGGAGTATGAGTTTAAATTTCTTTGGTTGCATTTGGATCATAGACATTCCTCGACAATTGCAATTGGTTGGAAATGATGAAGTTGTTTCCATGCTCACCGCACACAATGATTGAGGATAGATTTTGATCTCAGCCTTTTGTGAGATCCTAGTTCGCACCATTATCGAATTCACCCCGACTGAAAGAATGCTAGATTCAAAATTTCATGTGGAGTATGGGTGAATCTTACATGAGAATCAAAGAAAACGAGGTGATGGAATACGGTCAATGCATATACCTAGTGACCTTTAGACTTTCCAAGAAAGACTAAGGAAAGCATAAGAGTAGCCCTAGAAAAGAGTTCCAAAATCAAAGTTCACCAGAGGATCTTTTTCAGAGAAAAAAAAGGTATAAGATAAAAAAAAAACCATGTTCTATTAGGCCTTGATGCCCAATGCAAAGGTGAATAAGACAATGATTACAAAATCTTCTATGGATGCAAAGGCATCGACTAAATTGCAGGTAGTTGTGCATGACTTGATATAAATGACGCAGGTGTTGACTTCCTTCGTCTTGAACATGCTTATGTTCGTCCACTAAAACAAGATGACGTATAAGATTTCTTAAAATATTCTCATTTGGTGACCTGCTTGACATCGCTCAGAGGCCTTCAATACTTAGTTCTAACCCATCCTCACTAAGATATTGGATTCACCTTGAGTCCTATGTGCAAGTTGGTCTACCATACCCAAGTGAGTTGGTTTGTAACATTTAGGACCCATAAGCCAGAGCTTATGTCAGAGGCTAAACTACTTCTAATTTCTACTCGAGAATTATTTTCATATGTTTGATGTTAGACATAACTCAATACTCTTTAGGGGCGGAGAACAGACAGTTAAAACTAAAATAAATTTATAATGTATGGTTAGTCCTCATTTTAACACTGTCATTGCCGAAGTCAAAAATTAATTTTTAAAATTAAAAATAACTTTATAATGTACTGTTAGTCCTCATTTTACCACTATGATTGCTGGGTCCCGAGCCACGGATGTGCAAAGTGGAGGGTTGTGTTATGTTGTCGGCAGCCAGCGTAAAATTTGTCGGAAAATCATAACATGAATTTTTTTTATTATTGTGTGAACGCTAGAAAATCCCCTGAAAGCAATACAGTGAAAAATGTGCAAGGGTCGCTACACTGGCGCCCAGGTGTAGTATAGAATAAACAAGGGTTCCCACATTACAGGTAGATATAGGTAAAGAAGTCAATAAAACTAGTATTAGGATAGAGTCTTGAAATATAGGCATTTTCACAGGTAAATTAATGAAATTAGTTGATACTATGATTCATAGAAAGATAAATATCTTATGTATTTAAGAAATTAAATGAGTTGAAGAAAATGTTAAGGATATTGATAGCTTAGGTTTTAAAATTTTGTGTTCAGGTAAGAGTCACATTAGAAATGGTGTAGGTTTAATTATAGATATAAGTTTGAAAGATAACGTTGTAAAAATTAATAGAATTGGAGATAAAACTATAGCTCTTAAGATTATTGTTGATACAAATATTTTAATATTATAAGTGTGTATGTTCCTCAATTAGGTTTAGATATAAGTTCTAAAGAAAAATTCTGGATTGACCTAGAAGTATTAATACAAATGAAATCTCTTGAAGAAAAAATTTTTATTGGAGGAGATTTAAATGAACATGTAGATAGAGTGGTCGAAGATTTTAGAAATATTCATATTGGCTACAATTTTGGAGTGATTAATGAAGAAGGTAAAGACATATTAGATTTTTTTTAGCATATGATTTTGTTCTTGCTAATACTTTATTCAAGAAAAGACATGAGCATATTATTACTTATAAGAATGGATCAAATAAAAAATAAATTAATTATTTTCTTATGAGAAGAAGAGATCGTCGAGAATGTAAAGATTGTAAGGTCATTCCAAGCGATAATTTAAGTACTCACATTGATTATTAGTTATGAATTTTAAGATAAAGAGTTGCAAAATAAAGAATATCAGGAACCATTGTCNAGCGATAATTTAAGTACTCACATTGATTATTAGTTATGAATTTTAAGATAAAGAGTTGCAAAATAAAGAATACCAGGAACCATTGTCATAGCATTAGACGGGGACACCTAAAAGACCAAAATAAAATTATTTTTATGAGTAAACTTCAAGATTTTGGACGTTCATGAAGAAACAAATTATATATGAGATAAAGTAACACGTTATTAAATAAGTGGCAAAAGATGTATNTATTTTTATGAGTAAACTTCAAGATTTTGGACGTTCATGAAGAAGCAAATTCTATATGAGATAAAGTAACACGTTATTAAATAAGTGACAAAAGATGTACTTGGAGAATCAAAAAGAAATTTTTTTATAAATAAAAATAGTTTGTGGCAGAATAATAATGTGCAAGAAAAACCTAAAATATAAAAGTTATATTATAAAAATTGATTTAAATGCAAAAGCTTACAGATGAGAAAAATATAAATGACAGTAGGGAGTCTACGAGAACAATCCGTGACGCGAAAAATTATGTTTTTAATGATCTTTATAATAGATAAAATACTAAAGAAAGTGAAAATAAATGTATAAACTAGTCAAACAAAAAGAAAATAAAAGTAAATATTTAATTAAAGTGAAGTGTATTAAAGATGAAAATCAAAAAGTAATGTTTTTAGAAAAATATATTCAACATTGATGGGTGAGTTATATTAAACATTTCAATGAAGCTTCTAAAAATACGATCAACCTTAGTGATCTTATTATCATTAATAATAATAAAATATTTTATTATTACCGTTTTATTAGTAAAAAAAATTGAGAAGACCCTGAAGAAAACTAAAGATGGAAAGTCTATGGGACCTGAACCAATTGAAGTGTGGAAATATTTAGGAGATTTGAGAGTTTCTTGGCTTACTAAACTCTTTAAAATTATTTTAAAAACTAAAAATATGTCTAAGAAGCGGAGGAAAAGTATTTTGGTCCCCATTTTTAAGAATAAAGGAGATGCACAAGAGTGTGCAAATTATAGTGAAATTAAATTGATGTGTCATACTTTGAAATTATGGGAGAGGATAATTGAACATAGGTTAAATCTTATTACAAAGATTTTTTATAATTAGTTTGGATTTATGTCAGGTAAGTCTACTATGGAAGCAATACATTTATTGAGAGGTTTAATGATGAAGTACAGAGAGAATAATGAGAATCTACATACGATTTTTTTTTATTTAGGAAAAACTTATGATAAAGTTCCAAAAGATATCCTTTGGAGAATTCTAGAGAATAAAGGTATTGATATGACTTATATTCAAATCATTAAGCATATGTATACTTACGTTGTTACTTATGTTCGAACAAAAGGAGGATTAACCAAATATTTTCCTATTTCATTTGGATTACATCAAGGGTCGGCTTTAAGCCCATTTTTTGCTTTAGTTATAGATGCTCTTAGTGGACATTTACAGGAGGATGTACCTTGGTGTATGCTTTTCATTAATAATATACTTCTTGTGGATAAGACTAGAGAAAGAGCTCAGAAAAAAGTTGAATTATGGAGATCTACTTGGGAGTCTAAAGGCCTTCGTTTGAGTAGAACTAAGACTGAATACATGGAATGTAATTTTAGTAGTAGTAGTAGCTTTAGTGATAAAATTGTAACTATGGTTGATCAAATTATTAAAAGGTTTGAGTGTTTTAGGTATAATGGGTCTACTATTCAAAGTGATGATGATATAGATGCGGATGTTATCAGTAGCATTCAAGTTAGTTGGTTGAAGTAGAGTAATGCTTCGGGCCTATTGTGTACTGTAAAAGTATCGCTTAGACTGAAAGAAAAATTTTATAAGATGATGGTGAGGTCTGCAATGCTCTATGACGCAGAATGTTGGCCTTTAAAAGAGAAGCATAAAACTAAGTTAAGTGTTGCCGAGATGAGAATGCTTATGTAGGTGGATGAGTGACTTTAAACTTAGAGACAAATTGCGAAATGAATATATTTGTGATTGAGTTGGTGTAGCTCTAGTAGCAGACAAAATTAAAGAGAGTTGTCTTAGATGATTTGATCACATTAAATGTCAATCATCTGATGGTCCGGTTAGGAGAGTAAATGTTTCATATTCAACTTATGTCAAGAAAGGAAGAGGTAAACCTAGAAAGACTTGGGTAGATTGTACAAAAAATTATCTTAATTTATTAGAATTATTGAAAATATGACACTCAATATAATGCAATGAAAAAAAGGATTAATGTAGACGTCCCCACTTAGTGAGATAAGGGCTTATTTTTGTTTTTGTTGTAATGTATGGTTAGTCAAATCCAATCCATCACAAACCCATGTAAAGTTCCAAAATTCTACTAATCCTATCTATGCTTTTTTATTTAAACAACATTAATAATTTATAATTTCATGATGTGGGACTAAAATGTACATTAACACACAACATTCCATGGCAAAGCTTTAGATTAAGGGCATTTAGATATATACCACTCAATTTCAATATGTTTACATGTCTGACACCTAAATTCTATTTTTTACATTTATACCACCAAAAATCATTTGTATCACATAAAAAATGTCACTATTTTAATTTTTAAAAAGTAAGATACACTTTTTATGCACGGGTAAGTACATGTACTATAAAATTAAAGTTCATGTGTTAAATATGTAACTAAATAAGAATTGAATGGTATTGACATAAATCATTCAAAATAATATAAAAATAAGAAGAGGAATAGTTCAAAGTTTTATTTTGGTAGCATAGGCATTTAAACAAATTCATAAATCAAATATATTGGGTTAAAAAATATTAAATAATTCTCATGTTATAATGATTATAATATTGATAATACATGATTATACAATAATTTTAAACTATAATCTTTTTAACTTTTTTTTATTTGCATTTTCTTATCAGTTTTAGATTAAAAATTAAAAGAAAATTAAGATCGGCAATAGTAATTTCAAATATGGATAAAAAAGATTGGTTCTATTTTTAAATTATTAATTTATGCCCTCATTAAAAAAAAAATTTGGCTCCTCCCCTTGCTCTTAGGACATAAGGCTAGCTCCGCTCATCCTTGCTCAAACACTCCACTTGGCCTGGCACTCCTCTCCAGGACACCTGCTTAGAACTCGCTCTGCTCGATCTCCCTCCGAGGCTCCGCTCAACTTCTCTAGCACCCTTGCACGTTGATTTTTTTTTTTGTTACTATTAAACTTATAATGATTTATCTTTGGTTATTTTTTACCTATAAATGAAATTTTATTAGATTACTTATAGCGCTGAAACTTCTATAGAAGATATTAAGTGATTTCAATCAAATCACCGGAATGTATATTTTGCCACCTAAAAAGTGAAGTGCAGCTTTGATAATGTAATAAATTTAAATGATTATAATATTGATAATACATGATTATAAAATAATTTTAAATTATATTCTTTTTTATCTTTTTTATTAGCATTTTCTTATCAATTTAAGATTAAAAAATAAAAGAAGATTAAAATTGGTGATAATAATTTTAAATATGGATAAAAAAAATTGGTGTTATTTTTTAAATTATTAATTTATGCTCTCATTGAAGAAAATTTCTGACTCCTCCCCCTGCTCTTAGGACATAAGGCTAGCTCCGCTCACCTTGCACTGCCTCGCTCAAACACTCCACTTGGCCTCGCACTCCTCTCTAGCATGCCTGCTTAGGACTAGCTCTACTTGGTTTCACTTCAACCCTCTGCTTAACTTCTCTAGCATCCATGCATGCTGAATTTTTTTTTTTTTGCTATTAAACTTATAATCATTTATCTTTGGTTATTTTGTATTTATAAATGAAATTTTATTGGATTACTTATGGCATTGACATACCAAAATTTTAGTCTTTTAAAACTTCTATAGAAGTTATTAAGGGTGCATCTGGGGCAAGCTTAATGCCCACAACGCATTTTGAAAACGCAGCCCGTCCCATTTGGTTGGCACGTTGTGGGGGATTATTCTAATAATCCGATCGAATTTCAGATTAAACACGGTCGTGGAATCGGCCCCGCGGCGCGTGTTCCTTTAAGGAACTATTGCTCCGCTGCCACCCAGATGCTCTCTCGACTCTCGCTTACCCTAGGTGCAACCGATCTCGCGAAGGTTGCACTTCTCTCCCTCACTCGCATCTCTCTCGCCCTAAGTGTTGCCTTTCTCCTCTCCCTTCTCACTCAGAGCTCTGGTTACTGTGCTCTGTAAGTAAATTCATGCGGTTGTCGATGGACTGGCTTTCCTTATGCAATTTTTTGCTCTCTGTTTTGCAATTTGTTGTAAGATTTTGTCATATTGGTGATTTTTTATTTTTGATTTCTCATTTGCAGTGTTGTTGATTTGGATTTGGATCTTGCAATGAAAAAAAAAATGTGAAATGTTTTGGATACCAGATGAAAGGTTCTAGATGTTAGTTCAATGGTAGTTTGCAACATTTAGGGGGGCCTGTTTGACGGATGAACTTGAGTGCTTGATTTGTGCATGTCGTTATTTCGGGTATTTTGAGTGAAAAATGGATGAAATCGGGTGATGTTTGATTGGTAATTTAAAAAAAAAAAGATGAGATTGGGTGCTCCATTTGTTCATAGCTTTGTCTCGGTTGACCTATTTGTAATTGCACTATCTCAAAATTACATACAACTTTTTTTTTTTTTGGTTTTGTCTATGAATGCGAGAAGTTTGCGGATATGTGGTGGGGGTTGGATGGTGTAGATTGGTGGTTGTGTTGGGTGTTGGATGATGGTTGTGGTGGGGGTTGGGTGGTAGCTGTGGTGGCAGTTGGGTGGTAGCTGTGATGGGGGTTGATTCGTGGCTGTGTTGGGTGTTGGCTGGTGCTTGTGGATGGGGTTGGGTGGTGGTTGTGGTGGGGGCTTGTTGGTGGTTGTAGTGAGGGCTGGTTGGTGGCCGTGATGGGGTATGGGTGGTGACTGTGGTGGGGTTTAGTTGGTGGCTGTGGTTGGGAGCTGGTTGTTTGTGGTGAGAGATGGGTGGTGGCTGTGTTGGGTGTTGAATGGTGGTTTGTTAGTCACTGTTGTTTGGTGTCACATGTGAAATCCTTAAAAAGACAACCAAGTTCTTTTTTTTTATATTGGGATTTTTAAGATACTTCTGGATGGTCTGTTATTTTAAGTTCAATTGATTGTAGATGTTTTAGATATTGTAAGTTCTATGTTGTTTGTAATTGTTTTTTCCCTTTTTTCGATTCCTTTTAGTTTCTTTTGTTTTTTGTGGGTTTGTGAGGTCCGTGATGAAACGTTCGATCTTCTGGGTTCTCCCGGATGGTCTGTTAGTCATTATTGATTGGTTTCACATGTGAAATCTCGATAATGACAACCAAGTTCCTCACTTCTTTCAGATGTAGGGGTTTTTGAGGTACTTCTACATGTCCTTTATTTAGTAATATACATATATGATACACACGAACTTGGTATTAAATGAGTTAAAAATAACTGAGAACCATTGTTTTATAAGGTTTGCTGTCATTTTGTTGTGATAAGTTCGGCGAGTTTGGTGTATTTAGTTCTCTGAGACCTCGCACTTGCACAAAACTGTAATTGATTCTTGTTTTTGTCCATTTATATTTGTGTTATGATTAATAGATTGTCTTTTGAATCATTCAAAAAAGATGAGCTGTAGAATTTCAGGGACCTCCCAATGAACGCTCTGCCACTCGGGCTACGGGCTACGGGCTTTTCTACTGACATCATGTCGGGTACATAACTACAGAAGACAGTTCTACAGATGCCGACATAGTATCACAGAAAAGTGTGACTTCTTCAGATGGGCAGACAGTCCAACAAATTCTACTGTCGATAATGATCGGGGTTGGATGACATCCCTGGAGGACGACGTATCTCGTGACATACGTCGTCTGCATTTTAGAATTAATATTATCATATTTTTAATTATAATTTTAATAATATTTTTATTTTTTTTAGCAATCTTGACACTCACTGTTAAGTGAGATGTGTATCTTATTTTTTGTGTTGTTCTGAAGTGATTTTTTTACTTCTCAAGTATCAAATATATTGTTATGACAGTTCTGTTACAAATCACATTACTTCACAGAGACAAGATGATCATTTATCCAGAAACAGTTGTTTTCCAACAACGCAAACTAAACAGTCAACCAACTTATCCGTATCAACTGTTGCTCAGCAGCTTATCTGGATGAGAATGATCATCTGCTTATCAACAACTTACTAATAAGCTGTAGCTGCTCCAAATAGATCCTAAGTGGTTTTAATCAAATCACCTAGGAATGTATATTTTGCTAACTAAAAAGTGAAGTGTCAGTGCTCTAACGTGCTTCCCTGTCCCTACCCAAAGTCTAACCGCAAAATCATCTGCAACAGAAGATTTTCTTTGCATTACCATATATATAACAGAGAAAAGACGGCGACTTGCTCCTAGGCAAATNTGGTGTAGATTGGTGGTTGTGTTGGGTGTTGGATGATGGTTGTGGTGGGGGTTGGGTGGTAGCTGTGGTGGCGGTTGGGTGGTAGTTGTGATGGGGGTTGATTCGTGGTTGTGGTTTGGGTTGGGTGGTGGTTGTGGTGGGGGCTAGTTGGTGGTTGCGGTGAGGGCTGGTTGGTGACCGTGGTGGGGAATGGGTGGTGACTGTGGTGGGGTTTAGTTGGTGGTTGTGGTTGGGAGCTGGTTGTTTGTGGTGAGAGATGGGTGGTGGTTGTGTTGGGTGTTGGATGGTGGCTTGTTAGTCACTATTGTTTGGTGTCACATGTGAAATCCTTAAAAAGACAACCAAGTTCTTTTTTTTATGTTGGGATTTTTAAGATACTTCTGGATGGTCTGTTATTTTATGTTCCATTGAAGATGTTTTAGATATTGTAAGTTCTATGTTGTTTGTAATTATTTTTTCTCTTTTTTCGATTCCTTTTAGTTTCTTTTGTTTTTTGTGGGTTTGTGAAGTCCGTGATGAAACGTTCTGTTACAAACTAAATAGTCAACCAGCTTATCCGTATCAATTGTTGCTCAGCAGCTTATCTGGATGAGAATGATCATCTGCTTATCAACAACTTACTAATAAGCTGCAGCTGCTCCAAATAGGCCCTAAGTGGTTTAAATCAAATCACCTGAATGTATATTTTGCTAACTAAAAAGTCAGTGCTCTAACGTGCAATACAAGTCAGTGCTCTAACGTGCTTCCCTGTCCCTACCCAAAGTCTAACTGCAAAATCATCTGCAACAGAAGATTTTCTTTGCATTACCACATATATAACAGAGAAAAAACGGCGACTTGCTCCTAGGCAAACNAAAAGTGAAGAGTCAGTGCTCTAACGTGCTTCCCTGTCCCTACCCAAAGTCTAACTGCAAAATCATCTGCAAAAGAAGATTTTCTTTGCATTACCATATATATAACAGAGAAAAGACGGCGACTTCCTCCTAGGCAAATAAGATAATATTCTTCAAAATAAAAGACACAAAAGTGCTGGCGGAGAAAAAACCAGGCATGATCTGGAGCCTATCAAGGCCCTGTCGCTCGAAATCAGCGATGATCTCGTAGGCACGCTGCTGCTCCTGTGGTGCCAAAGTCTCGATATGATGGAGAATATCGACAGTACCACCTGGATTCCCGGACTTGGCAGCGGCGTAACCATCATCCCCAAGAACTTNCTCGTAGGCACGCTGCTGCTCCTGTGGTGCCAAAGTCTCGATATGATGGAGAATATCGACAGTACCACCTGGCTTCCCGGACTTGGCAGCGGCGTAACCATCATCCCCAAGAACTGCCCTGTACATCGCCGAGAAGTCGATCACCGGAACTGTAAGCGTCCCGTCCATGTCGAACACCACTCCTCTCAGCGCCGGCTTCCCCTCTGCATCGCCAATCCTCTGCCTCACTGACATGGCGGTTCTACGCAGGGGAAGAGAGAAAGGGTGGGAGAATGTAGAAGGAAAACAATACCAGCGAGGGCTTGATAACCAACGAAAGTGAAGCAAGCGCATCTGATTGGGAGAGGACACTGTAGACAGACGGAGAGATAAAAGTAAGGAGAGCTCATACGCTTGTCCTCTTCTTCCCTCAGTCCGCTAATTTATGTACCGGATAAGTATGAATGATTGTAACAGGCATAAAAATGAAATATAAAACAAATAATTTCTCAAACTAAAAGAAATAAAAATTGCATTTACATATATATGACATATTTTTTATCTATTTTGAGTAAATTGTTAAAATACTTTTAGACTATTTACATGAGTATATTTTAAACTCAGAATTTATAAAAGTGTCAAAATAGTCTTCATCCTTATTAAATTAGGATTGAAATAGTCTTCATACGGGACTATTAGAGCTCAATTTTAAAATAATTGATGATTGTTTTACACCTCTATAAACTTTAGGACTATAATGACCTCATGTAAACAATCGGGGCTATATTGGCACTTTACTCATTTAATATGTATCACCCAAACTTTAATAGTTACATAAGTAACACTCAAATCTTTATTTTTGTATGAAAATATCACATTCATCTACTTTTAAAACATTAAATAGATAATTTCATATGTATATTTAACACACCATTGTAAATATATATAAATAAGAAATTATAGATTTTATATGTAAATATATACCATAAAAAATTATAATAGTTGATCTTCTAAATACTAATTCATCGATTAAATAGATTAAAAATGCCATTTCAATTAGTAGTATCAGTTAAACTATAAAAATACTTTGGATTAGTATTATTTTTCATTTTTTATCAAATTCTTCGTATTTTTACTTATATGAAAGAGCAATTTAGGCATTTGACCCTCCTGAAATATTATTTTACCCTTCAATATCCTAACCCCTGCAATATTGGGTCTACAAGGACAATTTGTTCATTTTTTTCAATGGAAATAAGAAATACAGCATTTTATCAGACAAAATAAGCCTCAAACATAGAAGTCCCCTCAACTAAAACATTTTTTTTCTTCTGAAGTAGCAGCTGCTTTTGCCCAATAATGATCGATTTAACTATCAAAAACATTATAAATATGCGTATATTACTACATAGATCAGACCACCAAACACTTAGGGTGGGTTTTAAACAATTATTTTACATATATACCATGTTTATACGTCTGTTTGACTACAACATTCTTGCTGCATTTCAGAAATGAAGATCTTATGTATTTACATATCTACCACCTAAACTTGTAAAGTATACATATTAGATAAATACATCAGAGTTGGGTGGCATGTATGCAGATGCCCCTTCAGAAATTTTTACAGTAAGAATTTTTTCACTGTCAAATCTGCTGATACAGTTAGTTGAAATAGTTTTTAAAAACACCATCTTTTCTACAACAATTCCATAATTAACACACATAACTACAAAGCCAATCCAAACAGACATAAATTACAGCAGAGAATGAAAAATTGGGAAGCAAATGAAAGTTTGAACCAGAAGCAGCCCTCTTTGGCTGATCCTATGCTTCAAGATCCAAACTCTAACAGAAGAGAAAAAGAAAACTAAGATCTTTCATCTCCCTCCCAGTTATTCTTCTCCTTGGGACCTGTAGGACCTTCCTCTCGAAATAATTCATCTGGAAGCTTATCCAACACACTCTCCACCGAAAATCTAAGCTTAACTGGTAAAAAGCTAAGAATTTTATCTACTTCTGACCTCGAATTATACTCCACAGTTGGTCCCCATTCTCTCATGTACTGCAACCAGCAAGGTTCAACTATAACATCCCCCATATACTCCGCTGCAATTATCTGATACCGAACACTCGAATCCACGTAAAATTGGCTCCGAGCTGCATCATTTCTAACCCCAATTCCCAACTTTGCTGATCCTTGGAGATATGTCCCAGGGTGAGGGTAACTGGCATGCCCGCTCTTCGAAGAATAAATGATAGCCCTGTTGGCTTCGATGAACTCTAAACCAGATGCCTCCACCCACTCGCCGCCGCTGTGCTCGGAGAAATATATACCCCATAGTTCGCCGGTGAAATTGCTTATTCGAAGAGTGAAATGCTCCCAATCTCCTATGTGTTGTCCAATATGTTTAAGAGGGATGTTTAGCAGACCAACCTTAAGGGTGGAAGGACCATTGAATGGACAGAACACCCACATTGCGATGTCTGTGAAGGTTCCCCCTAGAGCTGGCTTTAAATGAATGTAGAGTTCTGCGCTGTCGATATTCCCACACTTGATACGATCGCCGCTACGATCATCGGGCAAATCAATCCAATATTCGCCATCGTTGGCACCTTCGGCTGGAAGATTAGAACCGAGGACATCAATGGCCTGTCCCTGATCTTCACCTTTGGTGTATAAAGTAGCCCCATTTGTGAAAAACCAAGCCACCGACNAGGTTCCCCCTAGAGCTGGCTTTAAATGGATGTAGAGTTCTGCGCTGTCGATATTCCCACACTTGACACGATCGCCGCTACGATCATCGGGCAAATCAATCCAATATTCGCCATCGTTGGCACCTTCGGCTGGAAGATTAGAACCGAGGGCATCAATGGCCTGTCCCTGATCTTCACCTCTGGTGTATAAAGTAGCCCCATTTGTGAAAAACCAAACCACCGATGACGGCAAGTAAGCTTCTTTCGGATGGAAAAAGACGGTCGGTCCGTAATGCTTGATGAGCGCATGGACCTGATCAAGATTCGGCATGGCAAGAAAGAATGGATCGAGATTTTTCAAGCACGAGACGTCAATTTCAGCATTGAAATCGCTATCTGTGGTGCAGCAGAATGTGCCTACAGGCACACCTTTGCACCACATGCCTCGAAATAAAGGCCTGGATTTCCAAACAGTGAAGGGAATATTGAAACCATTCGATTCAAGACAAAGAATGGGTTCATGAGTCTCGCACGTATCGGTGAGATCAGCTCGGACACATCTTACTTCATCGACGGAGGGCTTGTTAGAATCATTGGTGATGACATAACCCACAGCTCTGTAGCCTTCGGGAGGGCATGGAAGCCAAAAGCAGACAGATCCATCATGGTTATCATCCTGCCAGTTTGCTGACCACCAAATAAGTGTATAGTCGATGGGTTTTTGCAGGGGTGGAAGTTCTGCCTCATTTGAATTAGCTACTACTGCTCTTGCTGCGAGAAGAAAAGCTTGAGACGGTTGGCTGATGGGTTGCCCGTAATCACCCAGGGAGAAAAATCCATCAGGAATCTCTACAGGCTTGTAGAAAGTCGCTCCTTCGCTCTTGTTTTTTGACGGGTAGCAGCACCAGATGCTTTGAAATTTAGTGATATTCACGACTTCGAGCTCTCCTAAGTTTATGCTTCCTTTAGCAAAACCTTTGCCTTGAAGAAATGCATTTTTTTTTTACTCAAAATGACGTTCATGATGGATGTTAAGACAAGCAGAAGTTGCTAGACTAGTTAGATGGCTAGACAGTGATTGAAAAATGAGGCTCATTTTTTCATTGGAAGATTTACATACATACCACTCAATTCCTATGTATTTACTTATCTAACACCTAAATTTCAATTTTTTTTATATACATACCACCTTACCTATGAATGACAAGATGTATTTCACCATTTAAAAGTTAAAATGGTGTATTTTTGATGTGATGTCAAAGATTTGGATGGTGTAAATAGAAAAGGTAAAAGTTAGGTGTCAGATATGTAAATTCATAAGAATGGAGTGGTATCTATGTAAATGCCCCTTCATTGAGATTTATCGTTCAGAGAAACAGGGAACTGGAGTGCTTACAGGTAGCCCAAGTTTCCTCTCTAACCCAAGGCAGGTTTCAGGAGGAAACCAACCAATTTTCCGTAAAAAAACAAGAAAAATAACGGTATATTTATTATGAAACAAAGCAATGCATGCACATACTACCATGGCATAAACATCTTCATCAAAGTTTAGAAATTTACAGTTAGGGCTAATTCGTTTCAACCTAAAAGTTCTGATTCGAGCAATGTTGTGAAAGCGAGTTTCATTGAATAGAGTTCCATTGATTTCATTTGTTATTCATAGGCTACTTATGATTATATATTGATTAGAATTGCAGTTAGTTTCAGCTATACAAACCGTCACACTAATTTCTTCTTCTTCGTCTGCTCTCATATGATACCAAGGCCTCAACAAAGCCTCTTCATCGAGTGAAACCCCAATCAGTATTGGTACCCCCTTCCCTATTATAATGATGAAACTAACGAGTTCTTCAAATGAAAAGCCTCTGATTATGTAGTTCTCATTTGATTATTTAATAGTCTCGAATTTTTTTGGTCTTTGCAATCAAATTCCTAGAGTTCCATGCAATGTTAGATTTTCAATGGTATAATTCCAAGAAAGTAAAAATTCCCATGTGTTTGCCTCATATTATGACCTATTTAGCAGAGTAAGTGGGATGGCTTGCTTCACTACAAACATTTAATCACTTAACCTAAGTTCTAACAGCGCCAAAATAAAAAGTTCATGGCTGCTAGCTTCTCTCTGGCTTTCATTAATCCCTTTCAACTCTTGTGCACTTGTGAAATCTTAGCAGATGGTCAATATGACAGTTTTAATCTTGTTGCTGCTCTCTCCTATGTTCTTTGAGCAAAATGAGTGATCATCTCTTCTTCAAAAATTTCTAATCATGCAGTCTTTGATACCAAGAATCATGGTGTTCAAAGTCATGGTGGTCAGATTGATAGTGTTTGAGGTCGAGAGGAAAAGTTTCCTCCGTTCTCTCATATGGGCATTACCGATCATCTTTCGGATCAATGTTAAATATACTGTTGTATATTCCTAGTTCCCAAAATGCCATTTAAAAATCTATTACAGCGGATGTTTCTCTCACTAATACCACTTCTTCATGTTCTATCACGCTTTTTCAGAAAGAGTCTAATTATTCTATAGGATATCCATTTCTATTTTTCATGTTGTTTAATCCTTTAGGTGTAACAGCCTGAACTCTCACTCATCAAGAAATTGCCCTCTTTGACTTAACGGCCTCATGATTTTGCCCCAATAGTGCAACTTCCTAGGAGGCCACCCACCTAAGAGTGCTCCCGTACAAACACGCTTAACTTTCGAGTTTCTATCGATTAGAAACCCCAATCATTACACCAAAAGGCGCCCAATGACCTCATGTATAAGTATTCGGCTTCATTCTACTTAAGAGTTTTACAATCGCCTCCACTTGAATAATTGATATTCTCATCAGTGCTCTTAACCCGAATCATCCACCAAGTAGATAGTATTCTAAAAGTGACCCCTACAGATTCAAGAGATAGCTCCTATTATGCAACACTTTGTCTCATCTTGAGTTTAAGAGATGGCTCATTTGACATTGCACTTTGTTATGTATCGTACTTAGTTCCCATCTTCTAACTGCTATAATCCTCTGAGACTATTTGTAATAGTCCGAACTCTCACCCATCGAGATATTGTCCGCTTTGACCTAATGGGTTCATGGTTTTGCCCCAATGGTGTAACTTACTAGGAGATCACCCATCCTAGGAGTTCAACTTCATTCTACTTATAGGGTAATAGATTTGTTGCATATGTATCCTCAAGTATATCCTTAATTTTAGATTCATTCCCTTGTCCCATGTTACAGATAATAACAAACTTCTTTTATCTTTCCACAACTTATCTTTCTCTTGTGATTATGATTGGTGGATCTCACTCCCATCATGGCTCCCTTGAAATCTATATATCTCCTTAATGTTTTATATGTCCTACACTTCTTGGAAGTTTATTGATTAAATCAGTTTTACTAGGTCCCATAATTGTTTTCTAATATTTTATATTGTTTTGTAATATCTTATCCCTCCCATTATGTCTTTCAAAAACTTTAGCTCAACGAAGATGATTTTAAAGAGTCAAGGCTAGTGTGCTCTACACTCTAACTATAGATGTTCTTTCTGCACTTTTCTCCATTACTTCTCCTTTTTATTGGTATTTTCAATTGTATAATTCTTCTCCCAATATAACTTAATATTTTGTCTCTAGTTCCTTATTTTCACTCAAATTTGACTATCATAAAAATGAGATGGATAAACAGTATCATGTATATTTTCCATCATCTACCACTAATCGTTACTCTCATCTAATCGTTACTCTCATCTAATTATCCTTTTAAATTAATTCACTTGAAACATTTTGGTTCCTAGACCTATCCTTACTTATCTAGATGGCTGTTATTTTTTTGTTCACCTTCATTGATGATTTATTGCAAGCTATAAAGATTAACTTGCCCAAATTTAGCTGTCAGGCCCTTCATGTATTCCCATTTTTTTAGGAATAAATAGAAGTTAAGTTTATCACTTCATCAAAATAATATGTAATGATAATCCTTTAGAATTCATGCAATCTCAGTTTTGCCTATTATGCTCTCAACTAGTATTATTCAACAGACTTCCTACTTGTATACATCTCAATAGAATGATCTTCCATGAATGCAAAAATCGACACCTTCTTGAGATTTTACGACATTAATATTTTAAAAAAATGTAACTTGTCAATTATGAGGTAATGCTATCTTTATTGCATGTTAGTTATTGCTATAACTTATAATTCTCATCAATCTTTGATGTTTCATAATCAACTGCCTGCTCCACTTCTAGGCAACATCAAACCCATCTCCACTTTTTATCCCAATACACTTGGTTTTCCCCTAACACCCTAGAGATTTGGTTAAACCATCATTCTTCATTCGGTTCACTCACCGAAACTCTCTCCACATATTATTCGATGCATCTTCTTTGGGTCCTTGCATACATACAAAATTCAACAGTGCTATGATAAGCTTACACGACTACTATATACTTCATCAATGCAACCTTTCAAGAGTCTCCAACTTCTTCCTCTCTCTCCTCCACCCCTAACACTTCTACCTGCCAATTCCTCACCCGCTAAAAGCATCTCCTACCTATACACATTTACCAATATACTCTAGTTGTAGTCAATCTCCAACAATCAGAGTAATGGAACTCTATGCAAAGTGACCTCCTGTGATATGAGTGACTACTCCATGATTACTTAGAATACCCCAAACATCATACTACATTTTCTATAGAGTAAGGAAAAAGCAAATCATTTCCGAGGGTTAGGGTCAAGTATAGCAAGCTACCCGGTCTCATCTCTGCTGTTTCGTAGACTGAGTTCATCTCCTTTCTAAAGAAATCACATATCTCTTCTCATAATAATAAGCCACCCTGTCCATCTCTATGAATAGCACCTCCAACCAGAATGTCAAATTCAACTTAGTATACCGAGCTAAAAAGCCTTTTGACCAACATTTTCCTCTTGCTCAAAGAGATAAAAGGATCTCATCAACTCACTTAATAACCATTTCGTTCCTACATAAAATCATATTTCATACCATTTATTAAGGTTAGACCACGCAAACAATGGATGTCCATCAATTTCTTGGTTGAACCATGCATGAAATGGATTCAAGCCATGTTTTCTTTGTAGTGACCTACAAGAAACTATTTATATGGAGCCCCGTCCAAGGTGTATTGCTTAGGTAGAGAAATGTATATTTTTATCTCAAGAAAGCTAATTATCATCTTAAACAAAGTCCATAAACATGATTTGAAAAACTTTGTAAAGCCCCGCTTGAAATTGGCCTTCACAGTAGCACCACATATCACTCAATCTTCATTAAGTATAATGTTCTAAGTCCCATTATACCAATTAATTATATTGATGACAGCATAATGGATGTGATCATCACAATAGCTCTGAGATAAAACACTATCTACAAAAGTTGGCGACTTAAACATGAAAAGGAAGATTAACATACACACGACTTAATTCCAATGTATTTACACATCCAAGTCCTAAACTTCAATTATTATGTATATGCCACTTTATCTATGCATGTAAACGTGTATTTCACATTTTAAAAGTTAAAATAGTAGAATTTTGAAGTGATATGAAATATTTGGGTGGTATAGATGTAAAAAGAGCAATTTAGGTGCTAGATATGTAAAAACATAGGAATCAGGTGGTATGCATGTAAATTTCAAGAGCAACTACCATAATTTATAATTAAAAAAAAACAAAATAACTTCAGCCTAGTAGCAATAAGCCAATAACTGACAATATAAGAGATCAGAGGGCAATATATAATATTAATAATAAAATAAATCACAAGAAAGAAAACAAAGGAGAAACAGAAGCATTTTTATTATTTAAAATATGAATTTGGTGATAAAATCAAACCCTAGAAAATCAAGACTATCTTCTCATCACACTCAGCATGCTATGCTCCCAAATAGCTGCAATAAGCCTATGAACATGGTATTTCCATAAAGATACCAAGAACAAGCACAGGAATTTTCTTCAACCCAAAAAAAAAAAAAAAACTTTAACACTCCAACGAAAAATCAATAAGGAAAAGTGGGTGATTAGAATTTCACAGTATTCAAAAAAGGAAAGAAATTGCCTCCAGAGAGCTTAAAATAGAGAGAACAATCTATTTCCAACGCTGAATCCAAATCCTCGCAGTAAATCAAAAGAAACAGAGAGTGAAATCAAGGGCATCAATAAAGATAACACCTTTAGGCCATTCCGGCATAGCGGAAGGTAAGGAGAAAGGCTCCGGCTCGCTGGAGATGATATCATAGATGCCTCCCCTGTTCCAGCAGAAACAAGTGAATGAATCCATCCTCTGCTTCAAATCAAGGAACAGATCGATCTCCCATCGAGCTTCTCCGCCGGGTTTAAATCAATTTCTACGCCACTCATGATCGCTGAATCTGTAACTTTTGGATGGCGATGTATCGGCTTTCGTCTAGTTGACGTCTTGCAGAATCAAATGGATTAGAATGTAACTAGGGATCGGAAATCAAAGGGGTAATGACATACAGAAATTGAATAAAAAAATACCGTTCCCCGGTTGCTGGACCTTGGAAGCCAAAGCGGAGGAAGAGTCCAAGCTTTCTCTTACTTTTATTTAGAGCTTATCGTCACCAACTATCGAACCAAAACCTGCACCCACATGCTAAGTACCACATAACTAGGACAAGCTCACTTCTGAGTTGGGGCCTATCATAATTCATTAATAATATAAAATTTTCAAATTAATCTTTTTAAAAATATATTAGTGTAATTTATTAGAATCAAATTGCACAAAATATTTAATCATTTTTTATTTTAAAATGTAATCCTTTTAAGAGATATTATATTTATTAAACAATATTTTACTTTTGATATAATATGATTATATTTACTTAATCAACCGCATCATGTCTTTTTCATTCGAATATTTTCTTTCAGCCAATTCATGATCCAACCAAATGGAATGATACTTAACGTCTGCATTTCAACTACTCTGATCAAATTCTTTAATATCTTCCCAATGCAATCCATTAAATTTTCTCGAGATTCATGCGATCACATTTCTATGTGTGTTTATATATTATTACGTAATCGTTTTTCAATTTGGTCTCACTTCATTTTTTTTTCCTCGATAAAAAATTTGAAGGACTTTTTAAGAAATTCAAATAGTGATTTAACACTTTATTAAAAAAAATATAGCTTTCCATAAGAAAAGAAACAATAATTTTTTAAATATTTTATATCTTCAATAAATAATCTGAGTGATACAATTGCGCAACTTCGGGGTTGTTTAATATGACAAAAACTTTGTGCAAAATAAATTATTTTTATATAAAGTAATTTTATAATTACTTCTTAAATAAAATCATTGCAGTAAAATATTGCTATCTATTTAGTAGTACATTTCTTAGAAATTTGCATCAAAATAAAACTTTATAGTGTAAAAGCATAACCCTCTCATCTAATTTTAGGTAATTTTAAATTTTTAAGAAAATATTTCTTTATTTGAAAATATTAACGTTGTTCCTTCTTTTATTTAGAAAAAATAGACATGCAAATGTGCAGCAGATGAAGGACCTATTATTATATAAATTAATGATTCAAGTGGATGATGGTAAAATAATATCAACATAGATTTATTTTATTTTATTTTATTTTTTACAATTTATATATATATTTGATGCGATCATGACTTTAAATGTCTTGTCAATTATTATCATTTCAACAAACGGAAAATTCACATGTTTTTACATAACCAACACCATAAACTTCTATTTTTACATATATGCCACCGTTTAAAAGTTATAACGTTGATAGTTTTGATGTGATGAAAAGTTAGGGCGGAAAAAAAAAAAGAAAAAAAATCAAAAGAATAGGGGTTGGATACGTAAATATATAAGAATTGTGTGGCATGCATGTAAAAGCCCCAACACAAAAACACACAAGCCAGTGATTTAGAGTTCTTCATTGCTCAACTTGTCTTTACTCAATGATTTACTAAGCTCTTTGCCCACATCTTCAAGACCANCATAAATGTAAAAAAAAAAAAAATCAAAAGAATAGGGGTTGGATACGTAAATATATAAGAATTGTGTGGTATGCATGTAAAAGCCCCAACACAAAAACGCACAAGCCTGTGATTTAGAGTTCTTCATGGCTCAACTTGTCTTTACTCAATGATTTACTAATCTCTTTGCCCACATCTTCAAGACCCACTGAACCTGATTTCACAGCTGCAATAATTTTTCTCTGCAGAGCTAGCAGCCCTATTCGTTTTGAGACGACATAAAACACGGCAGATAAGAATAAAACAAAACCGGCCACCATTATCACCCTGTTTAATAAACATTTTAAGCATTAATTGAGCTTATTTGCATCATAATTTATTTCAATTAAGAAATAAGGGTACACATATCGAGTATCGCTAATAAAAAGGAAGTGTAAGAAGGGAAAATTACCTATCCATGACATCCTGTCGCTGCATTGTGGAGAGCAAGCGCCTGGTATGCATAAGCAGAGAGCGTTGCCCCTTGTACTCGCTTTCAGCCTTCTTTAAAACACCAGTTGATTCCTCTAGAAAGAACATATCGAATTCATTGGTAAAATAAAACTTGATATTCCACAAATTTGTGAGAAAATGAAGATTTAGTGTTTATAGTATTTTAATGGGGGCTAAAATAGTTCATTAGTGGGACTATTTCAACCCATATTATAAGAGTATGAGGATTAATTTGACATTTTCATAGACTTTGGGACTGACGTGGACCTTTAAAAAGAGTAAGGTGATCGTTTTGACAGTTTTCTCATTATGTAATTGTTGGGAAAAATAAAGAATGTTTCTCACAAAATTGTAGAAAACATATCATGACTAAAATAGGAAGCTAGATATTGTGAGAAAGAAACAATTCTCATTTTGGCAGACCCCCATGCCTTCCTACAGAGTTCATTGAGAATCATAAATCCTAGCCTCCAAAGCCCGTCCTCAAAACGTCAGCATACTGATAAAAACAAATAAAAGAAAACAAAAAATTTGCGGCCTTATTCAAATTTCATCGTGATCAATTTTCTACTCAATTGTATTTACTTTGAGATAAATGCAATACAAGAGTTGATTGAGTAGTTATGTGTTATATGTATCTCAAAGCAAATAAAATAAATAAAAACTTAAAAAATTGTCATTTATAGTACCCTGACTATTTACATTAGGTCATTTTAGCCCCCGNCAGACCCCCATGCCTTCCTACAGAGTTCATTGAGAATCATAAATCCTAGCCTCCAAAGCCCGTCCTCAAAACCTCAGCATACTGATAAAAACAAATAAAAGAAAACAAAAAATTTGCGGCCTGATTCAAATTTCATCGTGATCAATTTTCTACTCAATTGTATTTACTTTGAGATAAATGCAATACAAGAGTTGATTGAGTAGCTATGTGTTATATGTATCTCAAAGCAAATGAAATAAATAAAAACTTAAAAAATTGCCATTTATAGAGCCCTGACTGTTTATATTGGGTCATTTTAGCCCCCAAATTTATAAAGTTATAAATTAATCCCCACAAGCCAAAAAAGTCTTTACTAAGGACTATTTCAACCTATATTAAAAGAAAATGTGGGCTAAATTGACATTTATATAAAATCTGAAATTAAATAGCCCCCTGCAAGGAGACTAGACCACTTTTATACTTTCCTCAAAAAACTTGCATCGACCAAAGAATGAGTTAGGATATCCTCACACAAGTTTTCTAGAAAAAATAAATATTTAAATGATTTATAATAATGTATTTGCAGATGAGCTAATTTGATCAGTAACAAATGCTTTAAGTCTAATAATTTGTTATATGATTTGACCAAAACCTCATTTCAGCTCTACATCCTTCTTTTCATACCCTTTCTCCCTCCGGCTCATTTAAATAAGAATCTGAAACGTCCTCCAGGTCTACAAAACAAACGGTATGAACCCACTAGTGCAATCATTTGGTGGTAAATGAATATCATTGTTGAGCTTGTTTTACCTCCCCAAATATGCTCAAGTTCACAAAAATATTTAGGGATAATTACATGCATAGCACTCAAACTTTTGTTATTTACTAAAATAGCATCCAAGTCATTTTTTGAAATTCCAAACCGGTGCATTTACATCTACCATCATTGAGAATTTGATAAAAATGAAAAAATATGGGTTGGAGTTTCATTATGAATTTTGATATTGGAATGAGAAATTGAAAAACAGATGAAGGGGAGTGCTAGTTTTATAAATAGCAAAGTCTCAACTATCAAGTGCTATGTATGCAATTGCCCCAAACATTGAATAAGTACAAGATAAGGTTCAAATTGCTAATTTTAGTACTGTAAAGGCAAAAAACGAAGACCTAAAAATGGTAGTGAGAACAAAGAAAACAATCAATTTGTATAGCTTTCTAAGTATGCTATTAGAAAGTGGCGATTGTGCAGAGATGACGTTTTCTAAGTATGTTATTTGTTGGAGAAAATTTCTTAGGTGGAAAGTTTGAATTGATTATTTGAGTGAACTTTTGGTTTAATGCATGTGGCTTTTCTGCTCATAAAGCACTAGAAATTTCTTGCTCTACACAGATGCTCATTGGAGTCAAATGCTGTTTCGCTGCAATCATTGATATAATGTTGTTCTATATTTTTTTTTGTCACAGATTCACATTATTGTACAATTATTATATAATTTAGGTCATATTTAAATAATTTTAATATTAATTACATCTTCTGGTTATTAGTTTCCTTGATTCTGAGAAATAAAATCCGTTAACACAAATATTTGGCATAATGCTAATGCTAATGATGATGATTCTGGGAAATAAAAAACTGCTATAAACAAAATCACGTTGAAGTGATGCTCCTAATTCCAGATCTCAAAATTACAGTTAGCGCGCCAGGAAGGCTTTAGATTATATGAGGCTTATTGGTCTCATGTTCTAAAGAACTTCATGAAGGGTTGAAGTTCTAATAATTGCGAAATGTAGAAAACATGACAGCAAATGAAGGAAAAGGTAGCAGTTAATACTAACTTAGTTACCTGTTGTCATTGTAACGTAAAACGGAATGCAAGAAAACAAGTCATAAATCCAAAAAAAAATAAAAATAAGAAAACAAATCATGAGGCTGAAAAAAATTACCGGCCTACCAATAAAATGTTGCACACTACCATAAGCATCTTATTAGATGTCAACATAATAAAAAATCTGATGAAACTAGAAATATGTGCCAAAGAAAAAAACTGAGCTTTTCCTCACAGAAAGGGCATGGTATAACGATGAGCAAGTTTATACTAATGAAAGAGAGCCAAATGCAAACCCTAGTAAAATTAAGTTAAAAATAGAGAAATTTACACACGTCGCACATAATTCTTATGTATTTACATATCTCACACCTAAACTTTGATATTTACATATATAAGATTTTGATGTTTTAACCATATGCATAAAAAGGTGTGTTTCTTTTTAAAATAGTGATAATAGAGCTATTTTTGCTGTGATGACTATGATATGAAAGTTCAGGTGCGAGATAATTACATAAGAATTGTGTCCTCAAAGTAACTCACTTCCACCCTTCGCTGCAACAAAGAATCAATAAAGGAACCAATGGGAGTGAGCTTACCAAAAGTTTCCAACGTGCTTACACTTCTTTCCACCTCCTATAAACGTGAAAGCAGAATAAGATAGAAGCACAAAAAAGGAGTTAAACACCTCAATCCCACAACAATCACCTGAACCATCAATTGCCGTGTTCGTCGAAGGCTTTCTGTAATGCTTTCGGCGGCAGAAGACATTCCTGCTTTAGTCCTACAACATAAAAGTAAATACTAAGTCTATTCAATTAACTGTTAAAAGAAAAATGAGTAAAATGAAAGTCAACATCATGACCATTTATGTAATTTCTCCATATTTTGGCTTTTTATTTATACGCTATGGAACACTTAAAGTTTTATAACTCAAAGAAAACATAGAATTGGCATATCACAAATCTCTAAATACAAATAATTAAACATGTGAATTTGCTTTCTCTGAGTGAAAAATAATAAATACAAGAGTTATAAAACAAACATAAACGATATGACAATAAATCCAACGAAAATTATAAGAAATTTTCACTATGCACCATCGGTGAGTGATTGTAATTTAATCACAATTAGAATTCTATTAGACTAGCACTTGCGATGCTATCCGCCACGCCTAGCTCGTCAAATAATTTGAAGACTTATTTTAGGTGCAAGGCTAAAAGGGCAATTTAATCACTTGTTAGTTATTATTGCTTGGTATAAATAGGGTTTAATATGATTAGGGTTAGGGCATGTGATTGTTGTCTAGAACCGTAAGAGTTAGGGTTTAGGAGAGTCTCGACCACTTTTTCACATGCCCTAATATATTATCTCTGTAGAAACTTGTATCATTCCTATCAAATTGATATCAATACCATACTTGAGAGTAATGACGAATAAGAAAGTCAATGCTTTGGAGGAAAAATTAAAAGGAGATGTGAGCCAAATTAAACTGAGAATGGAGGTGCATTTCACATCCATATTGGAGTTCCACGCAAACTCTCCACTACCTTTGGCGGAATCGAGCGACGGTGTTTGGAACGGGCTTGAGCAACGGTGTTTGGAAGGGATTGCATGACATTAGGGGCAGCGTCGTTGCCTAAAGAAGATTTGGGGTTGCGGGATTGAGCGACACGTCATAAGTGGGCTTGAGCTGCAAAAGCGACATCAGGAAGCCTGGAATGAGTAGACATAGGCGAATAGCGTGCGACTCAAGCCAAGAGAAGACCTATTTGAAAGCATTTGGCCAAGAGGGATCATGCGAAACAGGAGGGCTGAAGCGAGAGGCAAAATACAGAATGGGATGGTGGCGTGCAATTTGAGGCCGGAGAAGTTTGAATCAAATGATTTCAATCTGGAGCAGGGAACCACAATAGGATTGCATCCAATTGCATCAATGTTTTTTGTTGTGTAAATCGCAATAGCATTTCAGGCAAAAGCCAATTCAGAGTATGAGGTAAGCCAGACTAATGGAAGAAGGAAAATTAATATGGGCAAAGAAAAGAAACAAAACTACCGCTCCATGAGTGGAACCAGCTTCATTAGTGGAAATTAGGGAGGAGACTCACCCATAAGGAAGCTAAAGATGTTGATCTTTGAAAGAGATGATGCCTATGGTTGAGTTTATTGAGTCGAGCGATACTTTTTTGTTAACCAGCTAACGAAAGAAGAAAAATTGATGGCAGCGGCCCTATGTCTGGAAAGAAAGGTTCCAACATGATACCAATGTAGAGACTAACATCAACCAATCAGAACATGAGAAGAATTCAAGGATTGGTTATTGGAGTGTTTCACAAACCATGCAAGAAGGGGATTTGCAAGTGTAATTTTTTTGCATTGGTCCAATAAGGGTCCGTCGTGAAATATAGAGAGAAAGTTTAGAAGCTATCTGGCCATTTGGGGGAGATATTAGAAGCAATGTTGAAAGGAAACTTTATAAAATGTGAGGCTAGAAATTTGAACAGAACTTCATCTACTGAGTTGGCAAGGACTGAGAAACAACTATGAAATTGGTGAAGTTAGTTGAGGATAAAAACATAATGAAAGGCTAATAAGAGAAGCACAAGTGGAGCGCCATACAAAAATCTCGAAATCATGGCAATACCAAAAAATTAAACGGTGGGATTTCAAAGGTAAGCTCCACGGATCAAGAATAATGAGCTACGAGAAAATGGGGAACATTCAAATGCCTTACAGAGACAAAGATTCAAGAGAAGCGAGCCAATATGATATATTTTTTATGCGATAAGAAGTTTGCCTCAGGACATGTTGCAAGGATCAGACATTGTAGATTATCACAATGTGTGACAATGAGACGGGGGATGAAGAAGCATAAGAACTTGCGGTGGAGAAGGAAGAGAAACACGCTCACTTGGATGTGATAAAATCTCATTGAACTCGGTGGTGGGGTTAACACAGAATCACACTATAAAAATTCGAGGACAGATAAAGAACAAGACGTGGCGGTGTTGCTAGATAGTGGTGTCACCCACAAATTCATCTCCAATCAAGCAATGGAGCAATTAGGGCTTGAGATGGTTGACATAGAAAATTTTGGAGTAATGATGAGAATAGAATGGGCAGAGAATAGCATAGGAGTTTGTGAATGATGGTGGGTGATTTTGGGACCGTAAGGTATTCAAATGATGTAGAATTTTCATCCCTTAGATTTAGAGCTAACATGATATTGGGTATAAAATAGTTGCAATCCTTAGGGGAGAGACTAAGATGAATTGGAAACTCCTAACAATGTGATTGCATGAGGGAGATAAGAAAGTGGTGCTTCACGATGACTCTAATTTGTGCAGGACCATGGTTAGGGCAGGGCAATTTAGGAAGCAAGGTTGGTGTTCTTGATCTAGTTGCATAACATGGAAGAGATATGATATGGAATTGACAAAGATTTTGGCCCCGATCCAATAGCTCTTACAACAATTTGCAGAAGATTTCCAGCTGTCGCATAGATTTTCGCCTCGAAAGGAACATGAGCATGTGATAACCCTAAGACCAATTGTTTCTCCCATCAGTGTACACTCATACCACTACCACCAAGTGCAGAAGGATGAGATTGAGAGATTGAGAGATTGATCCGAGACATGTGGGAGGCCAAGATCATACAACCAAGTTTTAGCCTCTTCTCTAACCTAGCCTTGCTAGTGAAGAAGAAAACTGGGAGTTGGCATTTTTGTGTGGATTATTAGGCAGTGAAAAATGTAACAGTACCAGACAAATTTTTCATCCCGATGATTAATGAGCTAATGGAAGAGTTGTTTGGAGTTGTGGTATTCTTCAAGACTGACTTGAAGTCAGGATACTACCAAATTTGGATGCGGTTAATATATGTGCAAATGTTTGCATTTCAAACTCATGAGGATCACTGCAAAGTTTTGGTTATGACATTTAGGCTCACTAATGCTCCAACTACATTTTAATCATTGATGAACAAGGAGTTTCAGTTCCTCCAGAAGTTTGTGTTGGTATTTTAGTGTGTAGTTGTTCCTTAGAAGACCCCAATTATCATTTGAAGGTGTTGACGGTATTCAGTGAGTACCAACTCTATGATAATTTAAGAAAGTATTCCTTTGCCCAACTGAAGGTGGAGTACTTGGGACATAAAGTGTCGGCTGCAGAGGTGTCAGAGGATTCGTCGAAGGTGGTGACAATCTGGATTAGCCACTACCTAAGAAGGGTTGAGAGGATTTATGGGACTTACATNATCCTGCCAGTTTGCTGACCACCAAATAAGTGTATAGTCGATGGGTTTTTGCAGGGGTGGAAGTTCTGCCTCGCTTGAATTAGCTACTACTGCTCTTGCTGCGAGAAGAAAACCTTGAGACTGTTGGCCGATGGGTTGCCCGTAATCACCCAGGGAGAAAAATCCATCAGGAATCTCTACAGGCTTGTAGAAAGTCGCTCCTTCGCTCTTGTTTTTTGACGGGTAGCAGCTCCAGATGCTTTGAAATTTAGTGATATTCATGACTTCGAGCTCTCCCAAGTTTATGCTTCCTTTAGCAAAACCTTTGCCTTGAAGAAAAGCATTTTTTTTTACTCAAAATGACGTTCATGATGGATGTTAAAACAAGCAGAAGTTGCTAGATTAGTTAGATGGCTAGACAGTGATTGAAAAATGAAGCTCATTTGTTCATTGGAAGATTTACATACATGCCACTCAATTCCTATGTATTTACATATCTAACACCTAAATTTCAATTTTTTTATATACATACCACCTTAACTATGCATGACGAGATGTATTTCACCATTTAAAAGTTAAAATAGTGTATTTTTGATGTGATGTCAAAGATTTGGATGGTGTAAATATAAAAGGTAAAATTTAGGTGTCAGATATGTAAATTCAT
>JXCR01144981.1:36141-50624 GCA_002079205.1 Phalaenopsis hybrid cultivar | reverse complement strand
AAAAAATAAAATATTAAAAGTTTAAAATATAATGAAATATTTATTTTCGCTAAATTTAAAAAATCATCGTAACAATGTCATTTGTGAATGATGTGTTGAGCCACACCTGATTGTTGTTGCCCGCCATCAATTGTGGCTCCCTATTCTTGTCATTTGCATTATTGAGAAATTTGCAAGCATACCACAATATATCTAATACTTAATATTTGTTATTTCTTTTTTTATACCAACTTACTAATTAAAACTTTTGCATAAAAACATGTATTTCACTTTTAAGTAATAATAGTTTCTTTTATGCTATCTAAAAAATTGGAGTTGTATGCATGTAAATCTTCAAGTTTAAGTGCAAAATATATAAATATATTAGAATTGTGTGGTATATAAGTAGGTGCCCTAAAAAACGTATACGTTGAGATGAGCTAAAAAAAAGGAATTGTGAGTCTCTCGTGGAATGCCAAAATTTAGCATGTACGCTCGACTTTACATACTCTCTCTCTCTTGAGCAGCAATTTGTCCAATTCCCTCATGTTTGTGTGTGTGTGTGTGTGTGTGTGTGTGTGTATATTCCTACTTCTCTATCCCTCTATTCATCGCTCTTTTTCACTAAATTTCAAAAATCATCATAACCATGTCATTTGTAAATGATGTGTTGAGCCACACCCGATCGTTGTTACCTATCATTAATTGTGGCACCATATTCTTGTCATTTGCATTATTAAGAAATATGCATGCATACCACACAATATATCTAATACTTAATATTTGTTATTTATTTTATAACAACTTACTATTTAAACATTTACATAAAAACATGTATTTCACTTTTAAGTAATAAAAAGAAATTTTTATGCTATTTTAAAAATTAGAATGGTATGCAAGTTTAAGTTTAAGTGCCCTTTATTATAAAAAAATGTCTACCTTGAGGCGCGCTAAAAAAAAAAGAATTGTGAGCCTCCTGT
Source organism: Phalaenopsis hybrid cultivar (assembly GCA_002079205.1). Lineage (NCBI taxonomy): Eukaryota > Viridiplantae > Streptophyta > Magnoliopsida > Asparagales > Orchidaceae > Phalaenopsis > Phalaenopsis hybrid cultivar. The sequence goes on along the minus strand of JXCR01144981.1, from coordinate 49,665 downwards.
TGAAAGACAAAATTTAACATTTTNAATATATTAGAATTGTGTGGTATATAAGTAGGTGCCCTAAAAAACGTATACGTTGAGATGAGCTAAAAAAAAAGGAATTGTGAGTCTCTCGTGGAATGCCAAAATTTAGCATGTACGCTCGACTTTACATACTCTCTCTCTCTTGAGCAGCAATTTGTCCAATTCCCTCATGTTTGTGTGTGTGTGTGTGTGTGTATATATTCCTACTTCTCTATCCCTCTATTCATCGCTCTTTTTCACTAAATTTCAAAAATCATCATAATCATGTCATTTGTAAATGATGTGTTGAGCCACACCCGATCATTGTTACCTATCATCAATTGTGGCACCCTATTCTTGTCATCTGCATTATTAAGAAATATGCATGCATACCACACAATATATCTAATACTTAATATTTGTTATTTATTTTTATAACAACTTACTATTTAAACATTTACATAAAAACATGTATTTCACTTTTAAGTAATAAAAAGAATTTTTTATGCTATTTTAAAAATTAGAATGGTATGCAAATTTAAGTTTAAGTGCCCTTTATTATAAAAAACGTCTACCTTGAGGCGCGCTAAAAAAAAGAATTCTGAGCCTCCCGTTGAAAGACAAAATTTAACATTTAAAAATTTTAAAATATAGTGAAATCTTTATTTTCACTAAAATTCAAAAATCATCGTAATCACGTCATAAATGATGTGCTAAGCCACACCCAACTGTTATTAATTATGACACCATATTATTGTCATTTGTATTGTTAGGAAATCTGAATGCATACCAAACAATATATCTAATACTTAATATATGTTATTTATTTTATAACAACTTACTATTTAAAACTTTTCCATAAAAACATATATTTTTATGTAATAATAGCATTTTTATGCAATTTTAAAACTTGAAGTGGTTGCATGTAAATATGCAAGTTTAAGTCTAAATATATAAATATATTAGAATTGTGTGGTATATATGCAAATGCCCTTTACTAAGATGCGCTAAAAAAAAAAGGAATTGTGGGCCTCACGTGCAATGGCAAAATTTAGAATGTACGCAAGGCTTTGAACCCCCCATCTCTCCCAATCAGCCATTTGTCTCATTACTTCGTCTATATATATGTATATGTATATTCCTACTGCTCTTTATCCCTCTATTCATCTCTCCTTTTCTCTGCTAGTAATGGAAAGGACGATAAAACAGGAGCTGAAGCCGATGGGGAGTCCTAAGCATAAATGTCGTATATGTAAAGGGAGATTTAGTTGCGGGCAAGAGCTCGACGAACACATGCAAAGCCACCGGCTGAACAATGGAGAAGCCACCACCTGCGAGCCGTTATGCATCTCTGAATTCTTCTCAAGAAATTCAAACTTTGAACGTGGTGGTTGCAGCTCCGTTGTTGGCGCTGCCGGCAGCGGTGAACCAGTTGATGGAAACCCGCATCCACCACCACAATTGCACGCAGAAGAAGAAGATGTCGCTCATTTCCTTCTCGAGCTGTCCAAGGCCTGCCTTGAGCGTGCTCCTGCCTCGAACCAAAACCATCTCGCCACTACGGCAGGTTACGGATGTGATAATTGCAATATGGTCTTCCCATCCCACCAGGCCCTTGGCGGCCATCGAGCCAGCCACAAAAGTGTTGAGGGTTGTTTTGCCGCGAGCCTCAAAATTAGATCAGCCGACGCCAACAATAAGCGAATTGAAAACCAAAATAACAATGTTGATAATCAAAATAATATGGCGAGACCTTCGCCGGAAAATATGGCATTACCGATTGTCCCATTGGCAGAATATTCGCCGCAACATAGGTTGCCACCGAGGAAAGATCCCAAGCCTCACATATGCAAGGAATGTCACCAGCAGTTCCCAACCGGCCAGGCACTTGGTGGCCATATGCGTTGTCATCGGATAGCATTAAACAATACCGCCACAGCGGCGACCACCGCCGTCACCGCTGCTTCCGTAAACTTGTCGACTGCCGCCGCCACGGCCAAGGCCGCTACTGCCACCACCTTCGCCCCGGATGCACAAATAGGAGCTAGTAACAGCGAAGTGAATGAAATAAAACTACGTAGGCCGACTCTTCCTCTTTTGTTCAAAAGTCCACATCTTAATATAGACCAAAACATGTCGGCGGAGCCGACCGATGATACGGACGGAAGCTCGTTGCAGCTTTGCTTTTTCAACGTGAAATCTCCACAACATGGATGGGAGAGGGAGCCGAAGAGGAAGCAGGATCTTGCTGATATAGCGGCGGAGCCGACCGATGATATGAACGGAAGCTTGCTACAGCTTTGCTTTTCAGACGTAAAATCTCCACAACATGGATGGGAGAGGGAGCCGAAAAGGAAGAAAGATCTTGGTGATCAAGCTACGGAGCCAATCAATGATATGAACGGAAGCTCGCTGCAGCTTGGTTTTTCCGACGTAAATTCTTTACAGCATGGACTAGAGAGGGAACCAAAGAGAAAGAAGGATCTTAGTGATCTCAGAAACTCGGATGATGAAGATGGAAAAACTCCATGGTTGCGACTTGGGATCGGATCCAAGTCTGATGAAGAAGGTGAGCATGACAGCGAGGGACATTGAGGGACCAAGCTTGAGAAAGAAACTAAGATGACAGTTTTAGCTTTCTAAATTATTTGTTTGAAAATCCAGTTATCTTTTTTTTGTTATTTATTAAAATGGATTTATTTAATGTATGACTTCAAGAATATTGCAGTAATTAAAGAATAATATGAGTGCAGATATCGACATTTATTTTGGGTTAATTATGAATATAAGAAAATTTCATATTTACATTTAATCAGCTAATTTTATTGGTTATATAATGTTTGGAGAAGGAGATAGTGGAGGATGGGTGTATTAGTATGCACAAATTATTTCATTTTATGATGTTTAATAAATTAGAATAAATTTATTTTTAATTAATAATTATATTTATATGGTTTGACTTTAGTAGCTATGTGGATTGAGAGACTAGAATGTGTGATGCATACTTCATTTAATTTTTTGATGCAATTACAAGTGTAAAAATTATATAGAGAAAAAGGAGGATCCATATATTTCTTTTAGGGACAATATTTCGATGGTCAATCAAGGGCCTTTCGCTGGGTTATCGATATCCAAACCACGATAGGTAATGCCGTGTCTATCTCTTAACTGATGTTAAACCAATGGGGAGCCATCAATTTCTCAATAGGTTTGAACCGATAGGTAACATATGTTACCGTAAGAAAATAATACCAATGGGCAAAGGACCACAACCAATACAAACTGCTGCAGCTAATTCAGATAATTGACAAATGNATATAAGAAAATTTCATATTTACATTTAATCAGCTAATTTTATTGGTTATATAATGTTTGGTTGATTGATGTATTAAATGAGTGATTGATCCGAATGCTTTTTAATATATATGGTTTATTAAGCATCATGTATAGGAGTCAAAATTATAACTGATATATATTGTTATTTTTCATAAGGTTTGTGTCCCTTATTTCTTTCAGGATGGTTATGTCTTTATTTTGATTTATTGACAACATGATGATTTTTTTTAGTTGATTGTTAAATTTTCTTGATTAAATGCCATGAAAAATTTATTTGATTAAAAACGTCATTTTCTTATTCTTATCATTATTTTTTTATATTTGTAATTTACACTTTTTTATTGAGGGTTTTTAGGTGTGGGCACCTTTAGAGGAGCATTCTCACATTTGGAGTGCAAAAGGTGGATGATAAAAGTTATTGCATATAGTAAAAAAATTAATAATTTTGTTTTATCTTATAAGACAATACAATTTGAACGAGAGCCCACCATCAATGAGGGACATATTGGTTTTCATTAGTGTTAGTCGGATTACTGGTGGGTCGACACTAGATCACAGAGAACACATGTAAGTGTCAGAGACTCAAGAATGATTTTTCTATCAATACAATTATTTTATTTTATTTTTTCATTAAGTATCCTTTATAATTTTTTGTAGAATATGTATCGACAATTAGAGGAGGCTCAGAGTTAGTAAATAGGAGGAGTTTCTATCCCTGGTATTGATCAGTCAGACTATGAGATTTGAAGAGAAGTTGTTAGGGTAGTAAGAAGAAGGGAATGATTTATGGCTTGGGTCACAAGGACATGAGTACGAAGGACTTCGCTCCTTTTTTGGGAGGCCTCTACATTTATCCAAGATGTGAAGTTCATTTCGTAGGTAAGTTGCAACAACCAATAATGATGTAGAGGCTTGAGTTGCACAGATCAACTCGCTAAGATGGATGCGAGAATGAAGATGAAATTGGAGAAGGTGTGACGTAAGGCACATTGGAGAGGGAAGCAACCAATGGAGAAGGAGATAGTGGGGGATGGGTGTATTAGTATGCACAAATTATTTCATTTTATGATGTTTAATAAATTAGAATAAATTTATTTTTAATTAATAATTATATTTATATGGTTTGACTTTAGTAGTTATGTGGATTGAGAGATTAGAATGTGTGATGCATACTTCATTTAATTTTTTGATGCAATTACAAGTGTAAAAATTATATAGAGAAAAAGGAGGATCCATATATTTTATTTAGGGACAATATTTCGATGGTCAATCAAGGGCCTTTCGCTGGGTTATCAATATCCAAACCACGATAGGTAATGCCGTGTCTATCTCTTAACTGATGTTAAACCAATAGGGAGCCATCAATTTCTCAATAGGTTTGAACCGATAGGTAACATATGTTACCGTAAGAAAATAATACCAATGGGCAAAGGACCGCAACCAATACAAACTGCTGCAGCTAATTCAGATAATTGACAAATACAAACTAATTCAGCAAATACATGATCCATTAAACATGAATCACAACCAAACCATGAACCACAACCAATACAAACAACTTCAGCAAATACATGATCCATTAACTGCAGCTAATTCAGATACAAATAAACAATGAAATCACTCCACTTCACAGCTAAACTGTACGCAATTTCTTTTGTCAGTACTCATTTGAAATCACTCCATATCACATCATCTCCCCGAAAACTTTCAAAACATACAGATGGGGTAATGAAAGAGGAGGACTTATAAGCAAGAAATGAAAGAGGACTTTTACAGCAACACTTGGAACCTAAATGATTGCAACTGATAACCATCACAATCACAATCGTAACTGCCCACAGCCACATTTTCATAATGAATGCAAAAATTTTTGCCCCACAGTATATAGCAAAAAAAAATCACCATTCAGTACTTGCAACTACCATTCCACCTCCTCCGGATCGACATAAAAACTTTGTCGCATAGAATATAGCAAAAAAAATCAACCCTAAATGACTCCTAAACCAACATTCCCGTCACAAATAATGACACACAATAAAAATTGCAGAGAATGATAAAAAGAAGAATTATTCCTTACATCGCCACATCCAGAAACAAATCACCGTAGAGAATGACAATAGGAAACCATTTTGCATATAGGCAGTAAGGAAATACCTCCTTGAAGCGGTAACGTTCACGGCGAGGGTCAAAAACAAAAAGATCGGAGAGGGAGGGGACGAGGGAGAGCAGAGACGAGAAGGGCACAGGAGGAATTGCTTACCCTAACGCAAGCAGCGAACGCAGGACACTGTGATAGTCCTGCGATACCACCATCAAACGACCACTACTCACTCCTTATATGCCACCTTCACTCCCAACGACATCACCAATGTACCACCCATTGTTGCCACGCACCATACCACCATCACCACCTACATTCCATGCAGTTTCATGTATGTTAAGAAAAACACACTGCAAATTCAGCTTAGAGCCCTCTATAAATACATAATTAATGTAGAAGCAAGTAAAATGTAATTTTTTTTCTTTTTTACAACAAAACTAATAATTTTTTAGATTTTATCCATGTACATAGATCGTTCATGCCAGGCGTGAAAACATACAGAAAAAATTTGATGCTCCATACTTATCATGAAAGGAGATCTCGATTGAAGTACAAGATATGTGGCTTATAGAGTTTCAAGTAATTCTAAATAGTAATCTTAAGTTACATAACTTTATCAATCTAATGTGTTGATATTCATGACACAAAAGAAATTCTCCTTACAACCCAAGCATAGTGCACATACTAGGAGGAGCTTTGAGTCTAGAGGGGGAGCCCTTTTGTAAGATATGTTCATTAAAATACATTATAGAAGTTAGTGCCTCTATTGCTGACGTGTACAACTCAGGAATCTCCTAACCTTTTCAAGAGGAGTTAGCAGGCAAAATTTAACCAGGCTTTCGAATGTGGGGGTATGGGTTCTATTATACACACTGGAGAAGCATTCCCACATTTGATGCAGAAGGTGAATGGCAAAAATTATTGTATATATTAACTCTTAGTGGATAACCATTATTTAATAATTTTTTTTATATTATCAGACACTAAAATTTGAAGAAGAGCCCACCATCACTGAGGGACATGTTGGTACTCATCAATATTGGTCAGATTACTGGTGGGTCAAAACTAGATCACAAAGAGCACATGTAAGTGCTAGAGACTCAAGGCTAATTTTTCTATTAATACAATTATTTATTTTTTTTCATTAAGTGCCCTTTATAATTTTTTGCAGGATGTGTACGGGCTGCTAGAGGAGGCTCAGAGTCAATAGGCAAGAGTAGTTTCTAGCCCTGGTATTGAACAGTCAGACTGTGAGATTTGAAGAGAAGTAGTTAGGGTAGTAAAAAGAAGGGAATGATTTATGGCTTAGGGTCACAGAGGCAAAATGTGATGTCGATCAGACTGAAGCGATGAGTCAAAACAAAATTTATGCCGATCGGGTCGGTGCGACCAGTTGAGACAGAAAGTGATGTTGATCTGGCAGAAGCGGCCAATCGAGGCAAAAGTGTGATGCATGAAATGCAACAATATATGGTGCAAGTGATCACAAACAATAGTGAGTCATACTCGTGCTAACATTCTCATATAGACACTTAGAGTTTTAGCTCTTGGTTGTGTGACATACTGCCTCCTACTTTGACGAGGCATATTGGGAGCTTCACCTTTGAATCTCATAAAATGAAACTTTGCGCGACGTTGTGGAATGGGTTAGCGATAAAGCTTTTCCCATTTCACAACTCCTCATTATTTTGCAACAAAACTTTTCTCATATTGCAAAATCCAAACATCTCAACCCCTCAAAGTAAGATTGGGGAAAGTCAAAGCAAAGGGTAATTAAGATTTCAACCTACTAGGATTTAGCTATAAGGTTCACAAGGGGAGATCGCTTGGCTCCGCGTAGGATTTGACCACGCACGGGATTCCTGACATAATGCTTCCTCTAGAAAATGAATGGTCAATCCAATGAAGTGTGATCGTGCCCACTAGTGTCAGTCATCCAACTCGCCCCGTGTGGGAAACCAGACCCACAACATCTATCCTAAACTAATCCTAGGGCCAGCTAAGAAAGAAGAGCACAAGAATTGAGGAGCTTATACCGTCTCGTTGGTTACTCGATGTTCACCGAAGTCCGAGAAGAAACTCTCCTCGAGAATGAAGAAGCTCTCCCCGTAAGGAGATTCCAACTACATTGCAAATTCACCAACAGCAGATGCCCGTACCACGCGCCAAAGTATCTGGCGAGAGCTTTGTTAGGGGGGGCAATCGGATCTGGAAGGAGGCTGCACTGTGAGCATAGCCGCCAACAGGAGATAAGCCACTAGCCGGGGCTTCGCCAGTAGAATATATCTAATAATTAATAATTAATATTTATTTTTATAACAACTTACTATTTAAAATTTTTGCATTAAAATATGTATTTCACTTTAAGTAATAACATTTTTTATGTTATTTTAAAAATTGGAGAGGTATGCATGTAAATATGTAAGTCCAAGGGTAAAATGTATAAATATATTAGAATTGTGTGGTATATATGTAAGTGCGAAAAACGTCTAAGCTCATATGCCCTAAAAAAAAGGAATTGCAAGTCTCCCATGACAAAATTTAGCGTGTAGGCTCGGCTTTATATAGTCCATCTCTCTTGAGCAGCCATTTGTCCAATTCACTCGCGCTCGCGTATTTCTACTTCTCTATCCCTCTATTCATCTCACTTTTTCACCAAATTTCAAAAAATAAAATTTTAAAAATTTAAAATATAATGAAATCTTTATTTTCACTAAATTTAAAAAATCATCGTAACCATGTCAATTGTAAATGTTGTACTGAGCCACACCCGAACGTTGCTGTCTGTTATCAATTGTGGCGCCCTATTCTTATCATTTGCATTATTGAAAAATTTGCATGCATACCACACAATATATCAAATACTTAATATGTGTTATTTATTTTTATAACAACTTACTTTTTAAAACTTTTCCATAAAATCATGTATTTTTATGTAGTAATAGCATTTTTTATGCAATTTTAAAACTTGAAGTGGTATATGTAAATAAGCAAGTTTAAGTCTAAATATATAAATATATCAAAATTGTGTGGTATATATGTAAATGTCCTTTATCTTGGAACAAACTACACTAGGATGCGCTAAAAAAAAAATTGAATTGTGGGCCTCACGTGCAATGGCAAAATTTAGAAAGCACGCACGGCTTTGAATCCCCCATCTCTCCCAATCAGCCATTTGTCTCATTCCTTGGTCTATATATAGGTATATATATATTCCTACTGCTCTTTATCCCTCTATTCATCTCTCCTTTTCTCTCTTCTGACCGTAGTAATGGAAAGGACGATAAAACAGGAGCTGAAGCCGATGGGGAGTCCTAAGCATAAATGTCGTATATGTAAAGGGAGATTTAGTTGCGGGCAAGAGCTCGACGAACACATGCAAAGCCACCGGCTGAACAATGGAGAAGCCACCACCTGCGAGCCGTTATGCATCTCTGAATTCTTCTCAAGAAATTCAAACTTTGAACGTGGTGGTTGCAGCTCCGTTGTTGACGCTGCCGGCAGCGGTGAACCAGTTGATGAAAACCCGCATCCACCACCACAATTGCGCGCAGAAGATGAGGATGCGGTTCATTGCCTCCTTATGCTCTCCAACTCCAGCTCCAAGTGTGCCCCTGTCCCAAACCAAAATCTTTCCGCAACTCCTGCAGGATACGAATGTGATAATTGCAATATGGTCTTCCCATCCCACCAGGCCCTTGGCGGCCATCGAGCCAGCCACAAAAGTGTTGAGGGTTGTTTTGCCGCGAGCCTCAAAATTAGATCAGCCGACGCCAACAATAAGCGAATTGAAAACCAAAATAACAATGTTGATAATCAGAATAATATGGCGAGACCTTCGCCGGAAAATATGGCATTACCGATTGTCCCATTGGCAGAATATTCGCCGCAACATAGGTTGCCACCGAGGAAAGATCCCAAGCCTCACATATGCAAGGAATGTCACCAGCAGTTCCCAACCGGCCAGGCACTTGGTGGCCATATGCGTTGTCATCGGATAGCATTAAACAATACCGCCACAGCGGCGACCACCGCCGTCACCGCTGCTTCCGTAAACTTGTCGACTGCCGCCGCCACGGCCAAGGCCGCTACTGCCACCACCTTCGCCCCGGATGCACAAATAGGAGCTAGTAANAGGCACTTGGTGGCCATATGCGTTGTCATCGGATAGCATTAAACAATACCGCCACAGCGGCGACCACCGCCGCCACCGCTGCTTCCGTAAACTTGTCGATCGCCGCCGCCACGGCCAAGGCCGCTACTGCCACCACCTTCGCCCCGGACGCACAAATAGGAGCTAGTAGCAGCGAAGTGAATGAAATAAAACTACGTAGGCCGACTCTTCCTCTTTTGTTCAAAAGTCCACATCTTAATATAAACCAAAACATGCCGGCGGAGCCTACCGATGATATGGATGGAAGCTCGTTGCAGCTTTGCTTTTTCAACGTGAAATCTCCACAACATGGATGGGAGATGGAGCTGAAGAGGAATCAGGAACTTGGTGATAGAGCGGCGGAGCCGACCGATGATATGAACAGAAGCTTGCTACAGCTTTGCTTTTCCGACGTAAAATCTCCACAACATGGATGGGAGAGGGAACCGAAAAGGAAGAAAGATCTTGGCGATCAAGCTACGGAGCCGATCAATGATATGAACGGAAGCTCGCTGCAGCTTTGTTTTTCCGACGTAAATTCTTTACAACATGGACTGCAGAGGGAACCAAAGAGAAAGAAGGATCTTAGTGATCTCAGGAACTCAGATGATGAAGATGGAAGAACTCCATGGTTGCGACTTGGGATTGGATCCAAGTCTGATGAAGAAGGTGAGCATGACAGTGAGGGACATTGAGAGACCAAGCTTTAAAAGGAAACTGAGATGACGGTTTTACCTTTCTAAATTATTTGTTTGAAAATCCAGTTATCTTTTTTTGTTATTTATTATATTGGATTTATTTAATGTATGACTTCAAGAATATTGTAGTAATTAAAGAATAATATGAGTGCAGATATCGACATTTATTTTGGGCTAATTATGAATATAAGAAAATTTCATATTTACATTTAATCAGCTAATTTTATTGGTTATATAATGTTTGGTTGATTGATGTTTTAAATGAGTGATTGATCTGAATGTTTTTTTTAATATATATGGTTTATTAAGCATCATGTATAGGAGTTAAAATTATAACTGATATATATTGCTATTTTTCATAAGGTTTGTGTTCCTTATTTCTTTCGGGATGGTTTTATCTTTATTTTGATTTATTGACAACGTGATGGTTTTTTTTAGTTGATTGTTAAATTTTCTTGATTAAATGCCATGAAAAATTCATTTGATTAAAAACGTCATTTTCTTATTCTAATTATTATTTTTTTATATTTGTAATGTACACTTTTTTATTGAGGGTTTTTAGATGTGGGCACCATTAGAGGAGCATTCTCACATTTGGAGTGCAAAAGGTGGATGATAAAAGTTATTACATATAGTAAAAAAATTAATAATTTTGTTTTATCTTATAAGACAATACAATTTGAACGAGAGCCCACCATCAATGAGGGACGTATTGGTTTTTATTAGTATTAGTCGGATTACTGGTGGATCGACACTAGATCACAGAGAACACATGCAAGTGTCAGAGACTCAATAATGATTTTTCTATCATTATAATTATTTTATTTTATTTTTTCATTAAGTATCATTTATAATTTTTTGTAGAATATGTATCGACAATTAGAGGAGGCTCAGAGTCAGTAAACAGGAGGAGTTTCTATCCCTGGTATTGATCAGTCAGACTATGAGATTTGAAGAGAAGTTGTTAGGGTAGTAAGAAGAAGGGAATGATTTATGGCTTGGGTCACAAGGACGTGAGTACGACGGACTTCGCTCCTTTTTTGGGAGGCCTCTACATTTATCCAAGATGATGAAGTTCATTTCGTAGGTAAGTTACAAAAACCAATAATGATGTAGAGGCTTGAGTTGCACAGATCAACTCGCTAAGATGGAAGCGAGAATGAAGATGAAATTGGAGGTGTGACATGAGGCACATTGGAGAGGGAAGCAACCAATGGAGAAGGAGATAGTGGAGGATGGGGATGAGGAGACCGACGAGGAGTAGGATTGTTGTTATTTCATTTATTGTTTTGAGACGTTTAAGGAATATGTATGTATTAGTTATGCACAAATTATTTCATTTTATGATGTTTAATAAATTAGACTAAAGTTATTTTTAATTAATAATTATATTTATATGGTTTGACTTTAGTAGCTATGTGGATTGAGAAATTAGAATGTGTGATGCATACTTCATTTCATTTTTTGATGCAATTATAAATGTAAAAATTATATATAAAAAAAAGGAGGATCTATATTTTTTTTTAGGGACAATATTTTGATGGTCAATCATGGGCCTTCCGATGGGTTATCCCTATCCAAACCCCGATAGTTAATGCCATGTCTATCTCTTAACCGATGTCAAACCGACAGGGAGCCATCAATTTCTCAATAGGTTTGAACCGATAGGAAACATATAATTACATTGTATGATGAATTTGAAGTTATTTGTAGGCTGTGGATCTTATAACATCTTCATATGGTTTTATGCACCCTTAGCATCCGATGCTAATATCGGGATATCCCGTCCCTATTTTTTATTTGTGTTAGAATTGCGTCCTCATTTTGGTCCAAACAGAATCGGGTTAATAGTGTATGCTAAAATCGTCGTCATTCTAAAATATTCGCTTGCTTCCTATTTACCAATTTTAGCTAATATTATATAATTTGTAATTTGCAAATTTCATCAATTAAAACAAAATAAATTTTATAATATAGTATGTTAATTCTTGTTGTCATTATACAAATATAAAACAAAATTATGCTTAAATATAATGCTTTTTTTTCCATGAAATTTGGCACATTAATTGTTAATGATCTAAAATTAATTCTTATAACAATATCTATACATTTTACTTATAAAAATGGTGCAGAAATTTATAATTGTGAATTTTATATGTATTTATATGCATATTTACGACCAAAAGTTTCATATTTACATTTTGATGTTATAAATTTACGCAAAAAAATAAAAAAGTTGTATTTTACATCTTGAAAAGTTAATAATAATAGAATTTTTTTTGGCAGTGCCGTTAAAATTTTAGTAATATGAATGTAGATGCTAAATTTTAGGTGGTAAAACTGTAAATATATAAGAACTGCATGTGGCGTGTATGTGTAGGGCTGTCAAAAAAGTCCGTTGTTCGCGAGCAGTTCGTGTTTGGTTCGTCAAAGAGTTCGTGTTCGATTCGTTCGATAAGTAAACGAGACGAACATAAACAAACTTTTTTCGTTCGGTTAGTTAAACGAACCAAACACGAACAGTGATGCGTTCGTTCGTGTTCAAATCATTATTGTTCGAAATATAAAATAATTTAAAATAATTATATATAAAAAATTTATGATATTTTAAAAAATTAAATTTTATAAATTATAATATATAATAAATTAATAATAATAATATATTAATATACTATATTAGTAATATACTAATATAGATATTATATATTTATATAATATAAGTTATATAATTAATATAATATATTATTTATATATATTAATATTAGGGATGTCAAACTGGCTCGTCGTTCGTGAACAGNTCTATACATTTTACTTATAAAAATGGTGCAGAAATTTATAATTGTGAATTTTATATGTATTTATATGCATATTTACGACCAAAAGTTTCATATTTACATTTTGATGTTATAAATTTACGCAAAAAAATAAAAAAGTTGTATTTTACATCTTGAAAAGTTAATAATAATAGAATTTTTTTTGGCAGTGCCGTTAAAATTTTAGTAATATGAATGTAGATGCTAAATTTTAGGTGGTAAAACTGTAAATATATAAGAACTGCATGTGGCGTGTATGTGTAGGGCTGTCAAAAAAGTCCGTTGTTCGCGAGCAGTTCGTGTTTGGTTCGTCAAAGAGTTCGTGTTCGATTCGTTCGATAAGTAAACGAGACGAACATAAACAAACTTTTTTCGTTCGATTAGTTAAACGAACCAAACACGAACAGTGATGCGTTCGTT